>JALBCR010003588.1:0-122464 GCA_030710515.1 Abscondita cerata | reverse complement strand
AATGTAATGTTACTTTAATAGGTCTTGGATTTATCGGTATTTATTTGTTTAGATGAACTTTAATATTTCTCGTGTTAATGTTACAAATTTCTTTTAATAACATTTGTGACTGTTGTAATATCATGAGAGATATGTGCATCAATAGTTTTCAGCGTTACTCTCCCTGACATTATAGACAATGATATTATTTGCGCCACGTTGTCTTTCTATAACTTCATGAACAATTGCATTAGGTGAGTTTTCTTCATGATCTGACCACTTGGATTTTTTAATTTGATCTATTTGTAGTTTTAAGTCAAGAATTAACTTTTTAGGTTCAAAAAACTTCATTATCCGTATTCAAGAATCGATCGCAATATAAAAGTAACGCGTCTATCTTTAAATAGCAGATATTGAATTTGGATCTTGATAGACTCTGAGGCAGGTTGAATGCAACGGTAATTTGCATTTATCACAAGATATTTCTTTTTCAGGATTTAATGTTTATTACAAATGCTGCAAGTTAATTAGAATAGGCATGGCGAAGGTACATCTCAATTAATGAATTTTTAATGTATAAATATAATAATGTAAATAAGGAGCAAGTATAAATTCGTGGTGTGCACTTTCACTTAACGTTAACTCTTATATGTATTTATTTAGTTATAATCATCATTTCTTTACAGAATTGAAACATTGAAACAAATGGCAATTTGTTGAAAATAAAAAAGAAAATAGCATAGATCGAACCGTAATAGCCATACTAATTTCAAATCTATATTGTTTGCCGTTCTCCCAGAAACTTCTAATGAATCATGACTGTGAATTACTCTGTATATACAGACTGTCACAAAATATGTGTTCCAGGTTTAAAGGGGTTATACAGAGGTTTAGGGGTGAAGATCACTCCGTAAAAATCACTCCGGGCTAATAACCATTCCGGGACAAAATCACTCCATGAAAATAACATTACCACATTACTACAAGCAAAAACACTTCCATTAAAACCACTTGGTAAAATTAACTCGTATGAATAATCATTCCATTATATAAGCACTTTTCTGCTGCTATTTTTGATAATTATAATTAGCAATGCAAGTTGGGACTATAAAATAATGACATTTTAAAAATGCTTTAGCAACGATATAAATTTACGTGAAAAAAAGTTTGTTTTTGAAATTGTTATTATGTATGTATTTTTTATAAAGAAAGAAATTGTATTAATTGTAACTCTACCAACCAACGCCGTTTACTCCCGAGAAAATATACGGAGGGCTCCGGTAACACAAAAAATGTAACAGGTAAATTTATTTATAATTATGTAGTTCAATTAAAGTTTTTTATGTTTTGTTTTGGTTTTTTATAAAAGTGTTTATTTCATGGAGTGATTATTTGGTACGGGTTATTTTTACTAAAAAGTTTTTAATGGAAGTGTTTTTGTTTGAAGTGATTAATGTTTGGAGTTATTTTTGATGGAGGGATTTTGACCGGATACCGTTATAGATGACATTCCAATAAACAACTTTTATGTTAGACAAAAAAAGTTAAAAATTGAAATTTTTCAAATGACCCTTTTCACGGTTCTAAAACTGCTGGAAATCCTACGCAACTAAAGTTAACTAAAAGTTAAACATGAGATAAACTTCAAAATTTATGAAGTCACCATTAGTTAACCAAAAAGTACCCTATAAAGCAACTATGTCACAAAAAACGGTATCCATAATGTGAGTTAAAAATTGACCATGAAATCAGAAAGACGAATATTAATAGCATCTTAAAAGTTATCTTCCGTGTTAACTTAAAGTCACTTTTGTAAGAATAGCTTTATACCAACTTTACAGAATGCCTTTAGAACAATTCTTATTGGATAACTAAAAGGGAATTTAACAGAATAGCTTAAAGTTAACTTAAAAGTTAACTTATTATCAATTTTACAAAATAACTTAGATGTCGACTTATCAGATTAATTTAAAATTGTTTCTTAGTTGATCGCCGAAGTTTAGCTTTTAAAAAGATGCTTCAGTAGTTAATTTTGCGTGAATAAATTTCTAGTCAGCTTCAAAATAATAGTTTAAAAGTAACCAATGAGTAAGTTAACGAGTAAAAAATGCTCAAAAATGTGTTTATTAATATTACATTTACCATTAATATTACATAATTTATAGTTTATGCTTATCTAATAGTATTTTATTTTTTTTTCTTTCCTTTTGAAGGATATTCCCTGATGGAGTGTCAATTTTCCCAATTGGAGTCAAAGTTATATTAACTTCCTCTGTAATTGTTCAGAATAAAATTGATGAAAGATCATTTTATTATATTATCTGTTTCTGGCAAATTATTATCTGGCCCAACGGCATTTACAGAAAAATGACATTATGTCTGGGGGGACCGTGACTGTAAATGTCCTCGTAGTACGCGGTACACTCTTCATCGGTGCTTAAGTCGAAAATTGCTTCAGCTAACCTTATTAATTGGTAATAACATAAACAAGAATAAATATTACCATAATATTTTATTCTACCAAACGGTCCTTAAACGGTTTCACTTTAAATTGGGTCCAGTTTTGTTAAGGAACAGCTCTTTGCTTTAATCAAGGGACCAATAACTCGACTTCGGCCAATAGCAGTGATCTATACCACATAACCAATTTTCGGTAATAGCGAAAACTGTGTTTTCTTCAATAAAATTGACAATAAGGAAACGTCGACTCATCTGCATCAACATTATAAACGAGGAAATGTTTAAATATAGAAAGTATATACTTTACCTTTGTGTTTTATGTTTCTCCTTCCAAGTCACAAACTGCCCTAAATAACAAGAGAAAGAAAACCACTAAATCACTATACTAGTTGATTACAAAAATAAAATCCGTACACTATATAATACACATATACTTTGACTGAGTAAAATCCGAAACGCAACTATAGTAGAGAAAGTAAAGGGTGCGCTTATTGCTTATTTTACTTTTAAAAGTATTTAAAATTTGAACCCCCACTATGAAAGTAACCACTACAAAAACATGTATGCAAGTATAAATTTTTTTCTGAAAAACCGTCAAATGTCCACTTAGTGGTGCATATTGATTTTTAATTGTTTGTAGTCGGCAACATATTCTTCAATTGTTTTGTTGTAGGACTCTCCGTTTTGAAAAGTTTTGATTTTGGTTTTCACACACTAATTAAAACATGTAAAAATACCTAAGCGTTGAAAAACATCTTCTCATAGAATCACTCAAAACCGTTTTATAGTTAATTGTGTTTGCTTTAGCAGTGTGTAGCCACCCTTACTGATTGGTATTTTAAAAGAAAACTAAAGTCATTGAATATAAATAAGTTCAAAAACTTTTTTGAAAAGGAGGATTTATTCAAATCTTAGGACTAGATTTGCTAAAACCATTTTTGTTGTTTGTTTATCATGACTTTCTATTCCACTAACACTTGTTTCGAAGTGTGTTGTGGGTTTCACATTACGATTCGAAGTTTGAAAATGTGTTTACGTATCGTCAAAAAATGTGAATTTTTGTAAAAATTATTTTAATTTTCCACCGGATTTTAACATATGCATATTATTTTTTCGCGAGCTGACAATTTCATTTTCTAGTCACCCTTTTACTGGTGAGTGTTTTTTGGGCCAGTGCTAGCAGTGATGACTCTGGCACTGGTTCGAAAAAGCACCCACCAGTAAAACGGTGCGAAATCTTGCCAAATACTGTATTATTTGTAGTTTGGTTTGAAATCCCTCCTTCCATTTCCAATTACATATTTTTGATACATTTGTGTCGTTGGTGCAAGGACTGCTAGAAAGTGCTTTAAGTTTAAGAAAGAAGAATAATGGAAGCAAACTATTCATAAGATAAAGAAGCCGAATCATCATTTAAACTAGCATATTTTTCAAAAAAAATTGGAACAATAAATTTTGTTTTCAGTTAATACGTTAGTTAATTATGGATTAACATTTCATCTTAATGTGTGTCATTTATGTGCTTGTCTTTAAAATATAGCTGATGTTTTGTGCAATATTATTTCCAATTTTGATTAACTTTTATTTACACCTGGTGGAAGCCCTGAATTGTAGATTGTGGATGTTAGGTGCTACTTAGGTTTTTAGTCTTAATCCAAAATCCAAATTGCTTTGAGGTTAATCATTTATTTATTTTATTCAAGCTATAATATTGAAGTATGTAATTGTTTTTTTCGCTATTTTTCTAAAATTTTCGTTATATTGGAAAGTATGGAGATGGGACAATAATTTGCTACTACTTGTCTATTTTGTTATATACTGAATGATAATTGATTTTTGAAAATCTTGGAAATTTTCCAATTTTAAAATTAAGGTTAATTATATAAGTTCGAGGGTGGTTTGAAAAGTCCCTGCAAAGCAAAAAGAGGGTCGAAATTATTTTCAGTTAGTAGCATCTCTTGGTAGAACACACACCAAGTTTCAATCGGTTTATTTTTTAGTGTTTGGCGTTTGAATTGAAGAAGTCAAGAGATTTTCGAAACATGGACGAAAAAGAATTTCGTATCTTCATTAAACATTACATTATAAATGCAATTTGCCTCAGGAAACTAAAGAGAAGCTTGATAAACATTAGGTGACACCTTTAATTAGAACAGTTTATAAGTGACGTCAAAATAGGAGTGTCCATATGGACACGAGTGACACGTTCTAGACAGCCTGTCTCGGCCACTAATCCTAAATCATTGATAAAATCCATGATATGGTGATGATTGACAGAAGAGTGAAGGTGCATGAGATTCCTGTGCTGTGGGCATCTCGAATAAATGGGTACATAACATTTGGTCATTACGATAACGCACCATCTTACACATCGTTTCACATCCTTCTATTCTACAGATTTGGTCTGTTTTGACTACTACTTGTTTCCCTAATATGAAAAGATTTTACTCAAACGAGTAGGTGATTTCCAGAAACAAATGCCTATTTTACAGAGATTATGTCGATTTATGTTCATGTTTGCACGGACTTTTTAAAACCACCTTCGTAAGTGATGGTGCAATGTACTTTTTGATTAATTTAAAGCAAAATAGAGAAATCTTATTCCATCCTGGAGCGGAAACTCTCCTGAGTTCATCATCTATAGTTTTAATAACTTTGTTTTCATGGATATGGATAAAATAGAATTGATATTCTAACTCTGGAATTCCAAAATTTTATTGACTAGTAGGAGTAATTTTGGAATTACGAGGTGTTGCTATTAACCAAGTGAGACTGCTGTATGAAAAAGAGTTTTATTTTTAAATTTTGTTCAACTCCGTTTTTTCATTTATCAAAGCAATGTTGGAAGTCTTTTTTTGTAACAGCATTTAGGAGCTCAGCCGATTTTTGCTTCACCTCTTTTATCGACTCGAACCGGGTTCTTTTAAGGCAGACTGATTTTCGGAAAGAAGAAGAAGAAGAAGAAGCCTCTAGCGGCTAAATAACACTTTACAGACAGCGCGTTATGAGCGGATGCGTTGTCCTTGGTGCAAGATTCACGACAAGTTTTTTACAACCTGACCGTTCCTTACGAACTTGCCATCGCAGTGTTGCCAAAACTTTCAAATAGTAAAACTTGGTTTACAGTTGACCTTGTGGAACCTATTCCGTCATCGCGATACCGTTGATGTCGAGAAAAACAATTAGCATGGCTTTACATTTTGATTTCTCGACATCTTTGCGGCTTTTGTATTGTTTGGCAATGCAGAAGTTTTCCAGTACATGGATAGCCGTAGCACTCAGCACGAAACCCTTATCTCTCTAGTAATTATTCCGAACATTAATGAGATTCCCACCGATGTCTAATTTGATATTTCAAGACCCTTTCTTTACTATTTGTTATGTCGGAAATTGTCGCTCAAACTTTTTTTATCACTACCTGCTGCCAAAACTTGTTGTTCAAAGTAACTGTCGGAATTTGTTTCTAGAGTACAGGTTGATTGTAAATTCAGGGCCATTTGATTTAGTATTTAAGATGATATTTTCCAAACTTTGCATACAATGGCTGATTTTATTTTTTTAAATGAATCATAGTATTTTTAGGCTAAAGTGATTTTTTATAAATTATCTTTAAAAAACTATAACACAAGTATAGCGCTAAAGTTACTAATAAATTAGTTATTTATTATTCAAAATCTAAAGATATGTTTTCGATTGGTACAATTAATCTTAGGAGGCTGTGAAAACTAATGTGCACAACGGTCACTTTCTCGCTTAAACAGGAAGTCAAATATTTTTTGCAAAGTTTGGAAAAATATTTATCTTGTATACTTGTAAAACTTTTCTTAATATACTTTTGTCTTTCATGAATAATATAAGAGTATATCAAGTGGCTCTGAATTTACAATCAACCTGTATAGTGTAGTATTTTCCCTCTAAGTTTAGTATTAAACGGTTCTTTACTCAATTTTTCGCCTAAAGAGTCTCTTTTTCTTAATGACTTCATTAGTCTCTGAGTGCCCAGGGTTTTCTGTTCTTGGCGTAGTTTGATCTATTGAAGCACAAGAAAAATCTTTGTATCCGTTTTCGATTTCGTGCCTTCGGGTAAATAAGTCATAATCGATTCTTTTAGTGGCATCACTTGCACGGATGAATTGTTTTGACATACTTCCAGCAATTTTAAAAATAACAGGATCTCAAATATTAGTGGTATTAAGAACAATGGCGGATAAAAGGTACTGATTATAAATCTTTGAATTATGTGATCAATGCAAGATGACTGTATGTCCTGATTCTGTCCCTCAGCTCCACCTTCAATTCTAGCACACGTAATTCTTGACACAAATCTCTTCCATGCATGCCTAAATAATAATGTATTATTTGTGATTTATATTATTATATTATTGACTTCACTAATTACAATCGGTAAATGGATTCAAATAGAAGTTCTAATTTGTTTAATAATATTTCGGCATTTCCCGAAGGTGATTATTAAAATTTCATAGGTTGAAATATCCATTTTGACTGAGATAGATACCCCAAGGCACAATATGTTCGGAAATAAAAATGTTGTGTAAATATTTATTCTTTATGTACCTATACACGAATAGGTTGTAAAATTGTAAAATATTTTTTGTTGTTATTGTACATTATTTAAAAAACATTGTTTATGTATTTTTTATAGATCTTGTATATGTTACTGCAATAAATAATTGAAACCAAAATGGCGTCTAGTTCTTGATTTTTACTTCTGACTGCAACTATACCCTGCTTTGTATTTTGGGTGGCCCTGTTTATTGTAAACTTCTTCGTGTACACTTTATTTCTGTTGAAGTCTACTAACTTGATGGTCTTGTATAAAGTTCTATCATAGGTCGGTGTTTTGGTTATTTTATTTGTTATCGTCAAAGAAGTCCTCATGCACGAGAATATATACCTACGTACTTTGCACGTATACATTATTAAGTAGGCACACTTAGAAACAGAAATAGAATCTTATATTATTCAGTATCATTAGATCACTACTGGAGAGAGTTTCAGTAAGAATTGTTTTTATTTTTAAGGAGTTAATGAAAAAATTTATTGTTCATAATACCAAAAAAACCCATCAAGACAATATTGACACTTAACTTTTTATGTTGCGCAACCGGATAACAAACGTCACATATGTGGAAAACCTAAATTATTTTATTGGGACTGAACCAAAATAAAGTAACTTTAATTTGTCAAAACATTTTTAATGATTATTATGAAGATGTGGAACGTTTACATAGTAACATACCCTTTTATATAAATGTCAAACAAATACAAGTTTTGTGCATGAAATTGAGAACACAATCCAATTTCTTAAAAATGTGATGAATAAATTAGAAGTTTTTAGACATTTCAAATGATAGAACCGAAACATTTAATAAATAAATTGGTAACTTCAGTCAAACCAATACTAAATATATTTCGAATTTAAAAAACTTTACTATAGTTTCGACTTATTAATATCTGCAAGTCATCATCAGAAGTTAGTTTTAATACAGTATTAATTATATACAGAGGAACCAAAATTGTAGGAAACTTAGGAAAAAAAAAGTACATCAGTGATTTAGGCAGGTAATATAAATTATGGTCAAAAAGCTCGCCTCGGAGCCAGCGACCTCGAGAGTTCGTCCCGAAAAACCAGTTTTTATTTTTAATTTCTAAACGAAAAAGTTATTCAAATGAAATTTGGTAGGCATGTTCAGCATTTCTGAAGTGGCTATTTGGAAGTTTTTTCAATTTTTTTAAAAAACTCTACAGACATGGGGCCGTTCAAAAAGTTTGACAAGTATTTAAATTTTGTTAAGTTGTAACTTTAGGATATTCTGATGCAGCTCATATCATAGCTCATACTTTTTCCTTAGAAAAGCTTCTCTTGACGTTTCTTTTTATTTTGCGTAGTTTTTGAGATATCGTCATTTTTATAAACTAATACATGATGAAAAAACTTGCGTTAGAAATTATGTTTAGGAATTAAAATAAAAAACTGGTTTTTTGGGGAGCACCTTTAGGGTCGCTAGGTCTGTTAGGAGCACTTTTTGACCATAGTTTATATGACACTGAGGCCTTTATTTTCGATGTACTTTTCCACCTTTAAGTTTCCACAATCAATTCGGACCACCCTGTATTATCAATAATTGTACATATAAATAAAATTTTAATTGGTACTTAAGTGTTTAATTTGCAAAATTAATATTTAAGAAATAATTCATCAAAATCATTCAATAAATACTATTTGAAGATTTCACATAAATAATTTCAAATGTATCTAAAATTTATTCACTGTATTTATTTATTATTAATGGATGTATTAAAGAACTAATGGAAAAGGCTAGTCCCCATTAAGTAAAACATGTTCAGCAAAAGTTGATTAAAGAAAGTCTTTCTTATGATTATTAATGTAACATAAATATTCTTTTAAACGTATATCAAATTTTCCAACATAAATTTTACGACAAGAATTATTCTAACTTATACATGGTGAGTTTTTTTCCGATGTTTAGCACAGGGATCTCGGAAACTAATAAAGAAAGAGAAACAGTTAAATGGGGAAAGATTGTATTTTTACGAGATAACTAAAATGTGCCATTCGTTTTTTCAAAAAAATGCACGGCTAACTAGATATTTCGAAAAATAAGTTTTTTGGTAAATTCGTTTGGTGTACGAGGTCTGTGAGAAAAGTAATGAGACTGGCAACACTGCGGGAGGTCTGGCAACGTTGTGTCTACCGGCCTATGCTAAAGCGGTTTGTTTATCCCTTCCACTTCCTCAGTATGAGTTACAACTCCGTACAGTTAAATCATTAGTTTTGACAGCGATATTAGTAAAGTTGTGTTTTTATTGTGCGTTACAGAAATGGAGCATCAGAATTTAGAGCAACGTTGTGCAATAAAGTTTTGTGTTAAACTTGGTGAATCCGCGAGTTTTGGAAGGCCGAGAACGCGTTGAAGATGAACCTCGCTCAGGGGGAAGCCTCCGACTTCAAAAACTGACGAAAACATTGATTGTGTGAGGGTTCTTGTGAGATTAGACCGTCAGCTTAACAGTAAGGGTGGGATCAGTGAACAGTTAAATTTAAACACTTTTTACCGTGCATCCAATTTTGACAGATGATTTGAATATGCGAAAGATTTGTGCCAAATGGTGCCGAAAACGTGTGCCTTGATCTTCTTGAGAGGAGTTGCCCAATTGCCAAGAATTCTTCAATTGTGTGATCCCTAGTGGATGAATCCTGGATATTTTGGGGTACGATCCTGAAACAAAGGCGGCAAAGCGAAGAACGGCACACTCCGTCATCTCCTCGGCCGAAGAAATGTCGAATGAGCGAATCAAAGATCAAGACCCTGCTGATTTGTTTTTTTTTTGACAACAAGGGTATCGTGCACAAACAATTTGTTCCACCAGGACAAACTGTCAACCAAGTGTTTTATAAAAGTGTCCTTGAAAAGTTGAGACAAACAGTGATTCTGGTGAGACCAGACATTGACACACACAAGTGGATGCTTTATCATGACAATGCTCCCACATGTCAACACGGCCCATTTCCATCCGGAAATTTTTGACCTCAAAACTACTGTTACGTTAGTTTCAACCACCCTATTCACCTTTTTAATCCTGTGACTTTTTCCTTTCTCCCGAAAGTGAAACAATGTCCTAAAAAGACGATCATTTTGGAACTCTGGAGAACATTCAAAAGACTGTGACCGACCAGTTAAAAGTAAATACCAATTGAAGACTTCCAGCGCTGCTACCAAGAGTGGGGAACGACCCAAGGGAACTACTTTGAAGGGGATAACATTGTTATTTGAAAATAATAAAAACTTTGTTTAGTTATGAAATTAATAAAGATCTCATTACTTTTCACACCTCCATGTATGTTGCTTTGTTATTATTGGCTTTACAAAAAAATTTATAGAGGGAAAAGTTTTGGGTATTTTTGCGATTACCTAATAAAGTTTAGTCGAAATTTTTATTTAACATGTATAATTTTTGAGTTATGAGGACAAATTCTGTTTTATCTAATGGAAACCATAGTCGGCAATGACTTCATAATAAAGATGCATTTTCAACGGATTTAAATTATTATCATGTGCTCAACCATGTGTCATTATTATTTTATAAATAAATAATTATAGCCAATTTTAGTTTAATTTTTCTATACTGCTTGGATAGTATGCTGTGAGTGAATATCCCACGTAAACGTCAATTATTTAGCAAGTGAAAATCACTCATAGTTTCTGCTGGTGTTGGTTAAGGTGTCTAAAACTATAATATGAATTTCTCTTATGAAGAAAAACGTGAATATGATAGAGTGTTATATTTTGTGTCATAAAATGCAGTACACTCTGCACAACGGATATTTCGAACTCTATTTTGATTGTCGGCAGCCTTCTCCACCTACCTCTGGCAAAAGACTTTATGATAATTTGGGACAATATGGATCTTCTGTAGATCCAAAAATATTACAAGGAGTATTAATGAAGAGGCAGAGGTAAAAGTACTAGTATGTGTGTACTGCAAAAATCCATCGATTTCAACTCGAAAAATGAATCTGAAGCAGGCATGTCACAACGTATAGTGTACGAATACTAAAAAACATAAGAGTCACCCATATAAATTGCTGAAGGTGTGAAACACTACATCCAGGTGGGATTTCAATAGAACGCATAGTGAGTATTGTACCTGGTTTACTAACATGTGACTCAACAGTTTAAATTTAAAGTTTTGTGGACAGATGAAACGCCAATTTACCAACTGCGGCATGTTTAACTTAGGCATAATCAGCATTTATGGATGCAAGAAAATCCGCATCACGATTGAACAGAGAAGACCCCAAGTGAAGATTTGGATTTAATGTTTGGTGCGGTGTCATTGGTTCGCACATTTTTAATGGTATACTGATGGGGTGACCGTTACCTTTTATTTTTTCAAAACGTTTTTGATAACATGTTAGACGAATACCCTTGCACACACGTGGTATGCTCAATGGTTTCAGCACGATGGGGTACCACCACACAATCGGGTAACGGTGCGAAATCATTGAAAGCAAACATTCTCTAACTCATGAATAGGACGAAACGCGCCCGTTGCTTGGCCATCTCGATCCCCGGATCTCTGGTTTAGACTTTTATTTATGGGGAACGGTAAAAGATAGGGTGTATCAGAGAACACTACGCCACAGAAGATGATCTTAGGGAAGCTGTTCTAGAAACTTTCGGTAATATTGATGCACGTTCCGTTCGAAAAGCTACAAATTCTGTTTTAAAACAGTGTACCTGTGTATTAACCAAAACGGTAGATCTTTTTGGAAACATACGAGCCTAAACACGATAAACCATAAAATCAGTTACGTTGGCTCATCCTACTTTATATTTTATTTAGACCTTAAGTTTCGTTGTTGTTTTTTTTAATTTGTCGTTTACAGTTTTTTGTTTGCTTGTTTTTGGTCACGGATATTAACATTGCCTCTGTATTAAGAAACTCGCAAGAATTTAATTGTGGCCTCCCAATTAATGATTGGGCTTTTTTAGAGGTTGGCTTTTGTAGGACTTTATTACATGTTAGTTCTTCCTAATAGAACCTTTGTACTCTTTTTCATTGTGCCGTTTTTTTTAAAAATTTATTAATTGATATTCTACTTAGATTTAGTATTAATGTAGATGCTTACTGGATTTGTTGATAAGAGCTGTCATCCAGTCGGTCATTATCTTTAAATGCCTAGATAAAGATCCGACTTTTCCGAAACGTTTCGACAAACAGAAAAGTCTGCATGGTTATAGATTGATGATCCCGGGGGGGGGGGGGGGGGGGGGGGGGGGGGGGGGGGGGGGGGGGGGGGGGGGGGGGGGGGGGGGGGGGGGGGGGGGGGGGGGGGGGGGGGGGGGGGGCATCCTTTTTTATAAGCCAATAGCCCGCAAAGGCTAACTTGAGCTTGTACTCTAAAATTAAAAAAAAAGATAATACCTATCTAACTTCCATTTGCATTATTCAATTCGACGCATATCCTTAGTACTCGTCTTCCATTTAAGCACACTATTCAAGAAGTTTGGAAAAAAAATCAAAAATTAACCGTAGGGATTTATTTATGAAAAAATAATGGTTACACATGGTATATCATTGGAATTGTTGAAAATGCATCTTTATTATGAAGTCATACCAGACTATGGTTTCCATTAGAAAAAACAGAAGTGTGTGTCATAACTCAAAAATTAGATACGTTAAATAAAATTTTCCACTAAACTTTACCTTATGTATCTACAAAAATACCTAAAACTTTTCCCCCTCTATAAATTTTTGTAAAAGTTAATAATAACAAAACAACATACACCAAACGAATTTACCAAAAACTTATTTTTCCGGAAATATCTATTAGCCCGTGCATTTTTTTTGAAAGAACGAATTGCACATTTTGTGATTCCTGTAAAATAAAAATTTTCCTCATGTAACTGTTTCTCTATCTTTATTAGTTTCCGAGATCCCAGTTAAACATCGGAAAGAACTCACCCTGTATATACCACTATTTTCTAAATTATTTTTCAGGTAAAGTATTCCTCCAAAATTCAATTTAAAATAAAATGATATTTTGGGATCTCTTCAGTGTGGAGGGATCAGAGAACACTAGATTATTGAATTTAAAATTTAAAACAATAAAACTCACCTTTACACATGTATGAGTTAAGCCGTCAGTTTAATTAATAAACCATCCAAAATTGATGATTCGGTCAATATTGTAATTATTAAAAACTTATAAAAATATTTTTATAAGTTTTAATATGTGTATGGTGAGTCTAATTGTTTTAAATTTTAAATTCAATAATCTAGTGTTTAATTATCTAGTCATGCAGTTGTTTAATTTTTGTTTAATTTTTGGTCCTTCCGCGGTTCTTTTTTAATGTGGTGAATTTTGACTTAATGCGTTCTACTATGTTCAATTTACATTTAGCGATACCGTTTTCTTAATGTCGTTTATGTATTAATTAACTCATGTATTTTACTAATTGCTTGTTGTTTTTCTGAATAAATTACAGCCTTGAGAAAGCCCCTACTATGAAGGGCGAAACGTCGGGAAGCACATCTTTTTGAGCTGGTTGTTTTCCTACCTCCACACTGAAGGGGTCCCAAAGACCATTTTTATTTTAAATTATTTTTGTTATTAATTAATTAATTGTGGTAAAATTTATGTTGGCAAAAAGCTATTAGAAAATGGATGTAAGTTTAAAAAGAACATTTAGTTTACATTAATAATCCTAAGAAATGCTTTCTTTTATATAATTCAATTAAATCAAGTTTTGCTGAACATGTTTTACTTACTATTTTTCAGTAGTTCTTTAATACACTCACTATTAATAAATAGAATTAATAAAAAGAATTTAGATACACTTTGAAATTATTTATATCAAATCTTCAGATTGGAAATTATTTATTGAATGATCAAACAAATTTTATATTTATTATATATTGTTTATATTTACAATTGTTGATAAATGTCATATAATTTATCATTCTGTATTAAAATTTACTTCTGATGATGACTTGTAGATATTAACAAGTCGAAACTATAGTAAAGTGTTTCAAATAAAAAATATATTTAATATTGGATCGACTGGATGTTATAATTTATTTATTAAAAATTACCAATACATTAATGGATCCATCATTATTTAATTTTACTAAACATTTAATTTTTATAAACTGTAAGTATTTCGTCTTTGACAGTAAAAAAGTATCTCATTGCGAAACTGTCAGAAAAATTCAAACTAAGTGTGTTGCCGATGATCGAATTCAAAAACTGTATATAAGATATAAAAAGTAAACTGAAATGTAAAACAGAAATATAAATAGGTATCTAGTTTATTTAATACGGTTGTGAATTTTGTATACAAAATGTGTAATGAAGAATATGAACAATTTTATAAATAATAATTAATTGTATAATTTCATTTGTTTATTTTCGTTCCATTTTGTGCTGTAATTTATGTAAATTTAGACATTAGAATATTTTATTACACCGGAATTTCTCAGATAGTTATTGCGTAGACGCATTTATAAGGAGCTCTTAATTTGGATTCTATTGTATTAATTAATTGTCTTTAGCCAATTTTATGCAACAACGATTTACTATTGATGCAATTGAATGGCTTTTCGTAATATCGATTGTATAAAATAATTCCAATTGTTGGCAAACACGTGAGATAAAGTTCCGATCTTTGTTAAAAAAATACTTGGGCTGTGTTTGTGAGAAAATACTTGGATTGTTTGCTTTTTATTTTTAATCCAGGATGTTTGTTGTAATTTTATGCAGGTCGATTACGACTTTCTTTACATTTTTTAAAATTAAATGACTATTCCATTATGATGTTGATGGAAGTAAAAATAAAAACTACACTGGGGCTTATTCAAAATTAAATTTTAATTTCTGTACTTTTAGTTCACATTGGTGCAAAAGTGTGTTTTAGTTTTGACTCCATGCGACGTATTTGGAAACTGAAATTTTTAACACCCTTTTTTTACTTTTTCCGGACGAATAAAATATAGGGTGGGAACTAAGTGTGTAGCTAAAACTTCCGATGTTGTTCTTTTCGGACCAAAAGTTTATATAAAACATCTAGGTTCTAAAGACTTTGTTTTTACTATACGGGGTGTTAAAATAAGTACTTTTTTTAGAAAAACGTTTATTGAAAACAACTAGAAGAAGTATAAGCGAAGGCACTAGTTGCACTTGGAGTGAAAATTTTGTACTTATTATATAATTCGCGGAAGTTACTGCGCATTTGTCAAATTTGTTGTTGTACTAATAGTAATGTAATGCCAGAGGCATATAGTTTCAAAAGCTAAAAATGTATGAATTACAGTCTTTGTCATATATAATTACTGTTGTGGTTTAACATAAATTAGAATTCATTTACGCCGGCTGATTTAACACGCCCGATCGATCTAAATTCTGGAAGACACCTCAGCTTTATTTGCGCCACTGGGTACTGCTCTAATTTCTTGTTGTAGTCATGGACCGCACCACTGTAATCCCTGTTTCTTACTGTGGAAATGTTATATCACAAGAATCTGTACAAAAATAATGAAAACATAGGTACAGCTCGCCACAAAAAATGATATATTAAATTATTTGAACGTTACCTCAAACTTCAGTCTACCAGTTTACGGGCAGTAAAAAAATTAATACAAAATTTTCCCATGTATTTTTATGTGAAGTGCAAACTACTGTATTCGTAGATGTATATATGGTATTGCGTTTAAGCTTTGTGAAGATTTTTAACGTATATTTAAAAGCAAAAGTGTTTGTATTATAAAGCGCGCCATACATGCCGCCAAATATGAGGTGCACAGAGGCAGTGCCAGAGGTTTGACTTAAAAAATATATAGTTTACAGTTTTATTTCTTTTCAAATTCGTTAAGAATTTATGATTTAGCTATTTAAACCACACAAAATTTATCTCTTAGGCTCTTTCTGTTCTGATTGACTGTTTTCGACGAAAATGAAAAAATAAAATTATTTATTGCGACCAATAAGTTACATAATTGCTGTATGGTTTTGAGAAATAATAAAAAAGTAAGAACGTTTGGAATAAAATTTTGAATCAAATTACTACTTTTAAATTAATTTAAAATTAAATTAAAACAAAATGAAATAAAATTACGAAAAACGTTTTTTGCAAATAACTGAAACGCAATTTAGTATGATGTTGAAACTTGCTGCCAGTTTTTGGCCATATACTGTTACATAAAATACTGTGCGAATCAAGCACCTTCAAAAGGTCCATCGTTTTTATTGAGAGACAGACGACAATCAGAACAGTTTTAATTTAATTTAAAAGTGATGCATAATTTAATTTTTCAGTTAATCGGAACGAAAAACTTTCCAGATGAATTTGGTGTGGTTTTAATTAAGCGGAACCATAAAATCTCGTCAAATTTGAAAAATAAAATTGTATAACTTTTTTAAATTAAACCTATATTTATATAAAGTTTTTGTCTTGAAATCGAGTAAGGAACAACATCCTGGAAGTTTGGCTATATACTTAATAATAAAACACCTTGTATATTATATTAGTTATATATTACACAAAACAAAATGAAATTTGTCTTTTAGAAAAAAATAGTTCAGTCAAAAGTTATAGACAATAAAATTTCTAACAACTTTTTTCCACAATTAGTGTCACGTGATTGGGTTATATCTCAGTAGTTACTTTTTGATCAAAATCCCAGCCTAAACAAAAGTTGTGTATAATTAAATTACACGCAACTTTTATTTGAAGCAAAATCGTGTAAAATATATATTTTTTGAATATCGCCCCGGATGAAATTCGTGGGGGGGAACAACACCTTTATCTACATTTGTTATACTAAAATTCCAATCAACGCTGCGGTCGTATCGGGGGGGGGCATCTCGAAATTTTCACAATGGGCGGATTGAGGTTTTGGGGATTTATAGGAAAATTATGGATGGGGGGGGGGATGCAGGAGAGTATCATTTGGATTATTGCATATGATGTGCGCGTACTTATGGGGGGGGTTCATTCCGAGCGCATCGGAGATGGCAATCGAAGGTGAAACATGCATTAGCATCCGCAGAAGAATTGGAAGAGTAGATATTGTCATCGTCAACTGCACCTTTTGTTCATTGGCAATAATGTAAGTTTAGGCGTACTTAATAAAAAATAGAATAATTGATTCAGGTTCGGACCGAAAATTCTAGGAGGTCATCCATGTACACGATGGAAATCAAACCGCAAAGATTAGTATTCATTTCTGAAAACATCCAAGAATGAAGGAAATATACAGTGACCGGCAAAGAGTTTGCATCAAATGGGAACAATTTTTGTAATTGAGATATTCGAATATTTCGTTGGCAAATGAATTCAGCATACTGAATGAAAAAAAAAAGCAATTTGACAAATGTCATGTGACCACTGTCATGGCGGCAGGTTTAAAAATATCCCTTAAATATGTTAAAGTGTGAGGTTAGATGACAAGATTTTGAAAATGCTTAAGAGAAAAGTTTTTCAGAATTAGATTATATTGTCCATGTGCAAATTTTCAAAAGAAAATAACGACTTTTCAAAAATATCAGTTTTTCCGGCATTTTTTATGGAAATTGTTTTTGTATGAGGTTATTATGCAGAAAATATTGTAAAAAAATTGTTTAAATTTGGGTTTAGAATGGAAGAATTGATCATTTTAGGACTATTTTAAAATAATTCTAAATTTGGTAATTACAACCTTTTGTTTTCTGTGTGTGGCCATTGCAACAAAGTCCGTTCTAAAACAACAAAAACAATGTTTTTTGTCCATTGGTAGACTAATAAATACAAATTACTGGATTGTGAAGTTTATTTGTTGGTTTTATTGTGTTTTATGTAAATCAAACGCAAAAACTTTTGGTTTTCTCAATATTTCCGAAAAAGTAATACATATTTGGAAAAGTCGTTATTTTTTTTTTGAAAATTTGCACGTATTCGTATAATCTAATTTTGAACAACTTTTCTCCTAGGCAATTTTCAATATCTTGTAATCTAACCTCACTTTACATATTTTTTAAATTTGCTGCCATGCCAGTGGTAACATGACATTTATGCAAAGTGCTTTTTTTGTCATTCGATATACTGAATTCATTTCCAAAAGAAATTTTCGATATCTCCAACTACAAACATATATTCCCATTTGATGCAAACTCCTTGCCGGTCACTGTATATGCTGCGGCTTTGTTTTTAATTTAGTGGTCGAATTTTTTGTTAGTCAAAATGACTTGGAAATTTGACTAAATGTATGTTATGATCTAATGCTGTCTTGATAATGCGGTAACTTAGTGATCATCGCGTAAAGTAACAGAGCAGCTCTTAAGGCAGATTTTATTTGACTCTCAAATTGGGCACGTGAATAACAAAAGTAGTGGAGAATTATTCAAAAATTCCTTCTTCCATCTACCCGTTCTTAGAAGTATGAATTTTGAGAAGTCCATCAAACTCTTAAAAAGAATGAGAGGTATGCCACCTCTGGCATCAGCTGAAATTACCGCCAGTACAGTGATAGATTCTCGCCCAGACCTGTAACAGAAATTTGTACTGCGGTTATCCTCTCTCTCGGGATCATTGCCTAACCCACTCTCATCAACATTGAACACAAATTGAGGTTTATCAGGCAGGTGACTATCAATACCCATAGTGGGGCAGTTTTTATAAAATGTCAACACTATGTTCGTGTCCCTGCGGTCCTTTCTTGATTTTGAAGAAGTTCTAATTTTTTAAAGATGTAGGACCTGTTAATGAAACTGTAATATCAGTCGCCTCTCGGTACATCATATTTAAACATATTTTTAAAATGAAATGATTGTTGCATCAAGTCGCGGTCAAGGAGGACGAGTGTAAATGCATCTAGTATCTTTTTTATATCTCCGTAAAAAGATTTTGGGATTAGGATGGTCATGGATACAGAGTAGTAAATATTACTAAAAGTGAGATGAGCCTATGGGTAGCAGCACAAAGAAAGTAACAAACCGTAGAGTTTCCTCCAGTCGGTATAAAATGTTGAATCATTTCCTCCCTCTCGCCAATTGAGGGAGCACTGATCGACGACATTTTCCTTTTAAGCTGAACATTTGTATAAAGTATTCACAAATCAATAAATTATAAATAGTAGATATAAGAAACCAGGCTGTCCAAAAGTATATTACTGATACAGTCAGTTAAACTTGGACAGTTTTTTGACTAATACTCACCATTAATCTGAAATGCAACCAAATTTAAAAAGACATTTTATAACTGCAGCAGTTTTTAAAAAGAAAGTGTTAGTATCGATTTTAACAATGTGCTACTCTACTCCATTTTGTAGATAGGAATGCCTTTTTCTTTAATGGATGGTCTCGAAAATTGGTTATTTGAACGATGAACATGTATCAAAGTGCCTTTTGCAGGAAAGCGGAGTGCTAAAGAATAAACTCGATTATGTCCTTCGGCAAGGCCTCCGCTTTTAAGGTTCTTGATGCTTCTTCGGACCACGCAAGTTCAGTTGATTTTACTAAAGTGATTTATCTTTAGTAGGAGTGTAGAACCAAGTTTATTTCTATCTTCTCCTCCATTCAAAACGGTTCGAGTTGAATTTATTAAATTGTCACAGATGAATATCCTCTCGTAAGGGTTTCTTTTCAGATGAAGGGATGATTTAAATAATAGTAATTGCATTTTGGCAATGAAGATTACTAAGAAATTTCAGTATTTAAATATCAATCAATAGCTCGGTCAATAATATAGATAATGGTGAGAATGTTTATGATGAAAATGTAAAACAAATTCTTTACATATAAGATTTAAAAGTTTATTAGTTTAACTTTCCTACAAAAAGATGGGGAAGATGGCAGTTTTATAATTAAATTTCATCTATTCAGTTGGGGTTTTTGAAAAATCATGCCGATCAATGCAATGAAAATTTTAAAATTCAGCTAGTTAACTACCAATTGTAATGTGAAAGCAAGGTTAATTGTTGTGATTTTTGTTTATAAAATTATTTTATTTAATCAAATTGTAAATTCTATTCCTTATTAGTTAATAATTTAGTACAACGTAATTAATAAAATAATTGGATTCATATAAAATAATTATGTTTATTTAATTATTATCATTTCTCAATTATTTATTCCTCGTTAAAAAAATGTAGGTACTTGTTCTACTAAAATAAAATTTATAATTCGGTATTATTTGAGTATTGATCAAAATCTTTTAGTAAGTATACAGGGTGTGTCTCTGACGATAGCATGTTAGACGAATAATAAGAACGAAAAAAACCGATCCAGCTGAAAACTTCTAATTTTATACAAATGGACATGGTCTACTTGCATTGAAAATATTTACATGGTGGTGTCACTTCAGAAATATTAATTTTTCAGTAGATTCAAATTTTCACTTGCTAACGCCTGAAATTATTTTTTTTTCTTAATACTGGTAAGAATATAGGTACGCCAAACCTGGTAGGCAGAAGACACAAATTTTATGCGAAAACCAAATGAAAATCGGGGCATTGTATTTAAAAATAACAAAGTTGGTATCCATGAAAATATTTTTCAGTAAGTAGACTATGTCTTTATTTCGAGTGGAGTTTCAAATTTTTAGATGAATCGTTTTTTTGTTCTTATTATTTGTCTAACTCGTTATCGTCGAGATAATTTCGTATAGTAGCATAACAATAACCACTTTAGCAACATATTTGAAGCTGAAACAAAACTTTAACAATTAAATTAACAACAAATTTTATTTAAAAACAAAATCAAATAACGACATCTATACAGGTTTGGTAACATAAGGGGAATAAAAATAATGTATAATACAACAAAGCTCCAATTTCAATGTCATTATTAGTGACGATGTTTATCGGTAACTGGTATTTCGTGCTGGGCAAAAATCTATAATTTGTTAGTTTCAACTAAATAAAAGCAAGTCGTAAGCTCTGTAAACACCAATCATTTGTTCATTGCTATTCTACTTATATAATTTCTAAAATCATGTCAGATCTAAATGACACACATACTATATGGATAATATGGACTATGGTTAAATTAAGGGACGTATATGGCGTATTTCGAATATGTTGTATACTTGATCATATCACTTTTTTCACATAAATGTTCTTAAAACGTTATGACAAATAGTGTATCTACTTTTATTCATTAATTATACCTATTTATTAGACTATTAAAATATTTTATAAGAATGGCTTTTGAATTTTATTTCTTCTCATATCTACCATAGATACAGGGTGTAACACGAAGAATTTAGATTAGAAGTTACGGAAGACACAATTTTATTAGAGTTTTGAAATTACACCAGTAGTGGTTTTCGAAAATGTTAAGTTCAAATATAATAATACTATGAATTACCTACTTCCGGTTATACCGAAGTGGAGTCCATCTTGATTATTTTAAATGGAAACTAGTATTTTTTGATTTCATTTTCGAATTCTGCGGTAAATTTTAGATAGAGTTTGTGTAAAATATATCTATACCTAAAATTATTGAAATATTTTTCATATTTTTAAAATCCTGACCTAAATACCGACTTTTCTCAAGAAATAATGATATTTCCTGTTATTATTAAAGTTTCTTGAGCTGAAGCTGTACTCAGTAAACATGTAGTGCCTTGCAAATTTATCCTTTGATTTGTTAACTTAATCTTTAGAGGTGTTCTAAACTCCCACTAATCACTAAAATCATTTATCAATTGCTTAATTTAAATAGAACACTTTAGGTATATTTTATGATGATTTATAAAGCATTTTTTATTAAAATTTGTTTGGTATTCTACTTTTTCTATATTCTATAAATAAACCTGGCCTATTTAGTTTATTTTATTGCAGTAAAACAATAATTACAAATATTCCTAAAGCGGTTGGGTAATTATGCTATTAGGGAATTTTAATACTAAACGAATTTGCATTAAAAATACATCAGAAAACATCTAAAAATACAGGGTGTGCCATTTAAAATAGACAACTTATAAATGATTTAACTCAAGCATGTTGGACATTTGAAACTCAGAATACCCTTGTAGGAGTTATCGATTACTAATGTCAAGGATTAATTTTGCAAAGCCTGATTGTCTATAGTTACATTTCCAGCTAAGCAACATTTAAGAATAACGGAGATACTCGTTATTTCTGGAGAAAATTTTAAAAACATATTTTTTTATTGATTAACTTACTAATTTATAATCTACTCATTAGTAAATAATATGACAATATTCACTAAATGAGTTCTTCAGGGCAGAGTTAGTAAATCTTTCACAGCTCTATTCCATATGGGAGGATAACCTTAAAGCAGAAGCTTGGACAACTGGGATTTGCGTCCAAGCAGCCAGTACATATTTTTAGTTTTTATATTTAGTTGTTACCTTTTGCTTTGATGTGTGCTTTCCAGGTGAGTCGCTTGTCTAAGGAAGTCCTAGGTATTTTATTTCTGTTGACATGGGAATGGGTTAATCGTAGATGGTCACTTGAGGGCAGGGAGAGTGTTTATTGGTAAACGCAACTTGAGAGGATAGTACTACTTACTTAAATTCTTTAACCAGCGATCCAACCAGCTTTGTAAAAGGTTTAAATGGAGCTGGATGTTTTGGTGAAGATGATAGAATTGCAATATCGTCAGGAAGATAGCGATAAGGGTATTGTATGTTATGGGTATGTGGTCCGTTTAGAGAAGAGGTAGGCCGAGGGACACTGTCTTGCGGAACGATAGAGTGGGTAGGATGGTAATTTGACAATGCTTCTATGGAACTGGACTTGGAAGTATCGTTGGGTTATGTAGGATTTAAGATGAAGGCAAATTTGATGAGGAAGTTTTTCTGACTTTATAAAGCAATCCGGGATGCCAAAGTTTATTCCCCTCGAGGGTTTTCTGATATAGTTTCCTATACAATGGCATTGTTGGATTGTGGAATGGCCTTCCCGAAAGCCAAACTGCGGGCAGGAAAGTTCTCCTCAATAGTAGTTTCTTGTAGGATTCGGTGTAGCAATAAGCGTTCAATTATTTTAAAGTGAGCGGTAGTAAGCTAATCGGACGATATGAAATGGGCTCTTGCGGGGGTTTATGTGGCTTTGGAATCGTAGTTATTAGTCCAAATTGTCATTGGGAGAAAAGTAACAAAGAGGAGAATACGATTGTAAATTATAGTGATTAACACCACAGTTTTAGGAAGGTTCTTCAAAGTATTTCCTGTGATGAGGTCATAGCCAGGCGCTTTAAAAAGAGTTGGTTAGATTAATTTGTCTGCGCACTTCCGCAGGGGAGATTGGTCTTCAGATATATATGTCAAAAGTCTATTTTTAGAATGTAGGGAGTGAATACTTGTTCGAACTGTTCTCCAAAACATTGGATCGAGCCCAACTTCCATCAGGATTCCTTAGTCGTTTTATTGGTGTAATAGGTCGTTTGAATTTTTGCTGACTTTCCGGATAATGCATTCTTAGGCGATAAATTGAAGAGATAATAATTCCATGTTGCATTTCTGTTATTGTCAATAGTCTTACTAAGTCTATGAACGCCATTCAGGGCTCTGTGTTTTTCCGTTACAAGTTGCCTTATTATGATATAATAATACTTTCAAAATAAAAGTCGGGGTTCAAACCCATAACACTCAAAAGCACATGTACATAATATATAAATTATATAAATAACATTAAAAAACAAGTAAATGATAATATACGTAAACAGACAACAACTTTAAAAGCTACTCCTAAAAGTTTTTTAAAACTGTTAATTGGCGTAGCACTAACGACGCTTTCTAATAGGCTGTTCCACTGGTCGAATACTCTGTTACACATAATTTTTTTTCTATATGAAGTACGATAGTTTTCATGATCCAGCTTGAGAGAGTGACCGCGTAAGCGTGAGTTTTTATTTAGAATAAACAATGAACTTAACTCTACAGAATATGAGTTATGTAATATACGATAAGTTCGTCATTAGGTCTCAAAGTTTTAGTCTAGTTAGTTGAGATGGAAGTTGAAACAATCGAAGTCTGTCTTCATATAGAAGGGCGAACAATTCCAAAAGGCAATCTTGTGGCTCTTCTTTGTATCAGATTCTTTTAAAACTTGATCGCGCACTCAGAATTGGAGACCACACTGCAGCTGCGTACTCAATGATGGGCCGGATATATGTTTTGTATACACAAGATGCTGTTACTATAGAAAGTTTGAGAACACTTTACTAAATAAATAAGTAATTTTCTTAGCTTTATTGCAAACGTGAGATATATGATTTGGATAAGCACAGATCATTACTAATAATCACATCATTATGATTTTGAACATAATTGATTTTGGTCTCATTAATGCATTAACTTAATGTAGGATTGTTTTCCTAATATAAAGCACAACACATTTATTAATATTAATAGGTATTGACCATTGAGAGCACCAATCACTTATTATCTGTAAATTTTTAGTAATGATACTACTGGGTGGGCCAACGCCGACGAAACAGAGTCAATTGCAGCCACATCGACAATTTAAAAAACCCGTCAATTTTATTTCTGAGGAGGACATCTTTTCGGATAGACGACAAAAATGCTTTTAAAAACCCCACATGTTGCTAGTTTCCCCTGGCCGTTCGGCACCGTACAAAAACCCTCGCCCCCCTATGATTTCGAGGATATTGTCATTTTAAAAAACAAAAGATATTGGTAGTAACAAATTAATAATGCAATTGAAAAAATTAAAAAGGATGTCCGCTTCAGAAATAAAATTGATGGTCTGAGTTTCTTTTTTAATAGTCGATGTGGCTGGGCGAATTGGCTCTGTTTCGTCGGCGTCGGCCCACTCTGTATAATCTGTTATAGGGTTACCATAAATTTTTGTGTCATCTACATATTGTGAGCATTTACTCCTATCAGCTTTGGTAGGTCTGAGATGCATATAATAAATACTAAGACTAAGAACTCTGTACCTTGTGGAACACCACTAGCAACTTCGTTAGTAATGGATACAGAAGAACTAACTTAAATTATAAATAATCTATTTGTTAAAAAATCGGTTATCCAGTTTAGAAGGCTACCACTAATGCCATAATCGCAAGCTGCTTAGACACAACTTCTTAAAAGGAACCTTATCAAACGCCTTTGAAAAATCTAAGTAAATAACATCAATATGTTTACCTTCATCAATTGGATTTAGTCCAGTAATTTCACGCATAGTAGAAGATTGGTCGTAACTGATCTGCCGGGAAGAAAACCATGCTGTTCTTGTGGAATTATATTAGTATTTGTTAAAAACACAGTAAGTTCTTCTACTATACCACGCTCCATTAGTTTGGCCTCAGTAAGAGTGCAAGACTAACGGCACATATAGCTTTTCATTTGTAAACTTATCACCTTTTTAAATACGGGTATTACATCAGCACATTTCCACACATCAGGTAGTTTAGATGAATTCAAGGGAATTCTGCATGATTATACTTAACGGTAGACTTAGAGAATCCGCACAACTTTTCAGTATGAATGGTGGTAAAACCACCACAACCACTGCAGTTGAAGGACTCAATTTGATTTAATTTTTTAAGTACTTTTCCCTGGTAAAGTACTCAGTTCAATAGGCGGAACGTTTATAATTGGCATTTGCGTAACAGATTCCGAAGTGAAAGTTGATGTAAAGAAATCAGGCAAATATCTGAGCAGTTTCTAAGTCATTATTTGATAGTTCTCCTTTGTCATTTTCGGACACAAGGAATTCTGGCTCTCACGTTATGTGAGAAAATTTCTAATATATATTGGTTCCAGGCAGCTTATGGGGAAGATAACTTTGGTAGTGGATAATCTGTATACTTCTAAAAAGTGTCTTTCTAGGTGGAGGAGTTAATGGAGTTGTCCAACCAAGGGTTGTGCTCAAAGTTAGTACTATTGGGGAACCATGCGAACTTCCGTCACGTGCCTTTGGTGGGCGTAAAATCGAACATGTCAGGAATTTTTGTATGGTCTGTTGGCCAGTAGGGTTGGTTCCCTAGTTGTCATATAGCTTCTTCTGAATAGTAATATGAAATATAGTCTTCTCCTTAGGTGATACAAGCCTGGATCTCTAGGCGGTGCGCTAGACGTTCCAGTTACCTGCCATCAAGAAGGAGTGATCGGCTGGGAGTAAATGATCTTCAAAAGAAACGGTACTGATGCTGGTATGTCTAGGTGGGATAATATACAAGCTTTCTGCCGTCAGTGGTCAAGGAACGGAGTTAATTTTGACTAGGGCTCATTAAATTTTATTTGTCGAGAAAGCCGGTAATTGATAATGTCCATCGCTGATCTGATTATAATGGTAGCGCTAGCATTAGTCAGCACCATCAGAATGATTAGCATAGTAGATGTTGTAGGGTGGTATTTTGATATTAGTAGGGATTGTAGAAATCCACTTTCTGATATTCGTAGTATGTCTATTTTGTTAAAATTCACAAATAATATTACTCCAGTGATATGTGATTTTTAGTGTGTTTGAATTTTACACTGCAAGTCATAATGTTGGCATAGCCTTCATCAAGAGATCAAATTAAAAGGTGCTACTTGAAATAACCGAATCGTAAAATTAACTTGTTTTTCTGCATCTCCATAAAAAGATCCTATTATAAGGAAATATAAACCATTAAATTAAGAAATTAAAGAGAAACCTACAATAATAAAAGCTACTTATTAACGAAACGATATACTTCCTATTTCATTTTACGATTCAACGGATGTTCAGAAAAATATGTTTGAAGAAAATGAAATGAAAAATGCTATTTATAAGTTAATCAACCTGTTAAATTGTTCTAATTGTACTTGAAGTTTATGAAATTCATTCAGCATCTTGAACGAATAGTACTTTTATCATGACAATGTGGGTAACCCTGAATTTTCAGTGACGATGACTAATGTATGGCCTTCTTAAGTCCAACAATGTATTTTTATACTCACTCTTAGTAATCAATCGACGATATTTATTGTAAGTACATGAATATAATTATTACGTGTGCAATAAATTACAAGTGTCGGTCAGGGCCCTATTGGCAACATGCAGAAAAACATTACCGGCAATTATTTTATGCAATTATGCATTAATGTTCACATGTGTTTAAGTAATTATAAAGAAGATCGTATCACGATTCAATTGTCTAATTAGGCAAAACTTTTTTAGTTGAAACATTAGAATTGCTTAAGCTGTATTCGTTTCAACTTTTTAAATTTATTTTATTTATTCGTATGATGCATTATTTTCATTATTGTATTGTGATGGAAGTGATAAGTGTATGGAGTCCTAGTAGATCAGTATAAACCAACACAGTGTGTAATTGTGGATTGGTCTGTCTTGACAAAACCATTTGCTTCAAGGTTTAGGAAAACCACTAAAACTTAAACATGCCAACCCTCACCCACCTTAGTATTCATATGTAATAATATTGATTAAGTGTGTAAACAATTAGAAGGTAACAGCATAGCTATTGCATGACGACATATGTGACAAAGCGCCGTATGGGATTAAAAACACCGAAATTTTTGGCACTAATTTAGAATTTGTACCCAAATAGATTTGATGTAATACTGATTTTTAAAGTGGGGGCGCCAACTTGAGCTCAAACTAGCACTCCCACTATGTCAAATAACATTTTAACAACACAATTAAATAACTTGAATTAAACACTAATTTGTCCCACAATGATTTTTACATAATCTTAATGATTAGTTAATAATCATTGTTTTAATTTATGTGAAGTTGGCCATAAATCCATCCACAAAATTACTGGTTAGGGCTTTGTAAATATAATCTATATTACAACAATTAATCATTACAAGTTGCTTTTATTTTAACATTTGTTTATGCAAGTAATTGTTTTAACAAGTTTGCAGAACACAAATTTCTTTTTTCATATAGTGTTCGCGTGAATTACTTTATGTAGCACATAACAATAAATAGTAAAAAAAGAAGAAAAGACGCCAGTAGAAATGGAGGAAATTCTAAAAATGGAAGAAATATAAAAAGCGAACTCAAGATGGAAATAGCAAAAATGACGAAGAAATGAAAGAAGAAGAGTTCAGGCGGCTTAAAAGAAAAATGGCAAAGAAAAGGAGAAGGTATGGAAAGAGGAAAAGGAAATAATGGAATGCAGAATCAATAGAATGGAAGAAAATTGGAGAAACAAGAAAAAGAGAAGAAAAATTTGAACATAGTGATTAAAAGGTCTGGAGGAAGGGAATAGGGAAGATAAGGAAAAGGTAGAGAAATGGATAGAAAAAATTACAAATACAGACAAAAATAGAAACAAGTGTACATAGTGGGAAGGAAAAACAAACAAGTAGTGATTGCAAAATGCCAAATTGGGAAGTGAAACAAGAAATTATGCAACAAAAGAAAAACTATATGGAACAAGAGTAGTAATAGAGCATGATTTAACATGGAAGCAAAGAAGAACACAAATTAAGTTAAGGGAAATGGCAGATAAAACTAAAAAGAAGAAGGAAAGGCAGTCAAAATTAGGGTACAAAAACTTATTATTAATAATGTAGCACATTTATGGGATGAAGAGAACGAGAATGTAAAAAAATAATAAATCCAAAAACGGGTAGAAGAAAGGAAACTGGATGGAAAAACTTGTAACAAATAATGGGCATGAACAGGAAAATGAGACGGAAAAAGAGTAGGACTCAGGTAAAAACAAAGGCCATGAAAAAAAGGACAATGTACAATGGACTGGAAGGGGGAGAAGGGAGGAATATGGAATGAAAACAAAGAACAAAAAGGTTTTATTCTGGAATATGGCTGAGATAAAGAATACGGACGGGATTTCTGAATATGTAAAGGAGTTCGAGATGGTGAGACTGGTCAGAAACCTGGATAGAAGAGAAGGAGTGGAAAAAATGGAAAGATAAGATGCCAGGAGGAGTATGATTGAAGGAGCAGTTTGCAGGAGAGAAAAGAGGAAGAGTAAGTGGAGTGGATAATAACGGGGATGAAGAAAGAATGGACTGCAAAGAATAAGGGGAGGGAAACAAAAGCAAGGTGAAGTGAAAAGATACATAAAGACGGGCCAATGAGAAAAGTTACACGATAATAACGATATATGGGAAGGAGATGGGGAAACATGGAAAATATAGAGGAAGAATTGGAAGAAGGGGGAGGAAGTTAAATTAATAACATGGAGGGGATTTTAAGCGAGGATAGGAGAGGAAGGGGAATGATGGTAAGAAGAGAAGAAGTGAATGACGATATCAATGGACAAAAAGATAAACGGACAGGGTAAAATTTAATTCGATTTGTGCGAAGACAGAGGAAGAACAATCTCAAAATGGAAACATGGAAGGAAGGGGGAGAGGGGATTATATGTTTGTGAGTGAAAGGGGGAATCGATAATAGACTATTTCCTCTTAAAAGTTAGAGTTACGGGCGACATTATAGGCCACATACGTAGAGCTCGTTCGAGGATAGACTTGAAGATAGTTCTGCATGAATCAATTTTTAGACAAATTTAGTAATAATTTTTTTAAATATCAAACAACAAAATGAGGATATCTGATTAGAAGGTTTGTTTTATGAGATAACTTTTTAAAATTTTTATGTAAATTTTATTATTGTAAAAAAATAAAAAAAAATTTTAAAAATCTTTCTATAACATTTGATTAATTTCAAATCAAACATTTTCGTTTTGAAACATATTACCGTTTTCATTCTTTAATGTGTTGTTTATTATTATAAAAAGTATTTATCGTTAAATTTGCTTTGGTAACTCGATCCACGCGAACACCTTCTAAATCCATCCTCGAAACATACTGTAGGTGTAGGACTATAATGTATTATATTTTCTCGTTAAAACACTATTAACATTTTTTATTCTTTGATATGTTGTTTATAATTATAAATACTATTTCTCCTTAAATTTGCCTAAAAATGCACTCCTCACATGTAATTTACTGAACTGTTGCAGATTTTTTATGTTGGTCATTGTAAACTAGTTCTCATAACCCTGGCAACAAATTACCTCTAAGTGTCGCTATGGTGTGACCATTTTTAATCTAAATGTAAAAATTCAGAAAAAAATATTGGAAATCACCTGCACAGATAGTCCAGGTCAAAAGAGATAAGTGAGTGGGAACTCGTGTATACTCGTCAGATTTTTTTTCACGTAAATTAAGTTGAAGCTGTTAGGAATAACATATCAAAAAGTTGACATCGACACTGTATGGGAACATTTCGCAATTTGTTAATTAAGGTCAAAATCTTCAGTTTTTGGCTTCTATCTTTTTAAGGTTAGGTTGGATAAAAACATGTTAAAAGGGAAAAAAGTTAACCGTTAGGATCTCAGCTATATTTATCCACTCTAGCAAAAAAAATTTAAAAATACGTAAAGAACCGTAAAAAATTGTAAAAATTGCAAAAATTAAAATGCGTATAATTGAGCTAATGAAAAGTCGTAGAGCGATGATATTATGAAAGTATTGCACTCGTGGGTACAATAAGTGTGGGAAACCCGAGCGCAATTCAAGTGCGATAGTTTCTTTTTATAAAGAATTGGAAAGTTTCAAATGTCACTGGCTGGGATATTTCCAGCATTGGCGAAATAGTTGCTGAACTCGGGAGCGTGGTAATTTTGCTTCACTTATATTCCTCTCTTCTTTTCTTTATTCTCTGCTTTGTCTTCTTCTCGGTTATATATTTTTCCATACCCTGTATACAGATTTTGTTTGCTAACTTGTTTAGATTTCGTATAGGTCTCTGTTACTTATTATATTTTTGATTTTTTTATTTTAAGTCTCTCCTCTCTTTTTTTTTGTCCATTCTGTGATTATCAGTACACTCCTTTTCACCGTATGTACAAATATCAGTTTGTGTTATTTTTGTGTTTTAGTGTAACTCGGATACGGTCCATGTTCTGAAATAAAATGTATCAATCCTCGTGATGGATTGAAGTACTCCATCTTCATTCTTCCTTCTATGCTTGCCATTCTTCCATAGATTTTTCTGCTATTTGGTTTATGTCTGTAATGTCAGTTTTATGATTTCTTTTACTTTCTTACATTTCCTTTTTGTACTAATAAGTTGCCGCTCTTTCTTTATTTTAATGTCTAGAGGACATTAAATCTAACTATCACTTGAATTGCATCAAGTGATGTTGTCCTATATGCCCCTTATAAATCTTAATAACATTGTGCGTTGTGCCTGATTTACTTTTTGTTTAGGCTTCACCAAAAGTAATCCTATCGACCGAAAAATCGCTCTATGTTTTTACTTTATCTAATGGTATTTGGTATTCCCTTTATGCAAGGGTTGGTATTTTTGAGTAATTTTGATCGCCTTGTCACATTTATTTTCGATATGTTGCGTGAAAGTTAGTTATACCTAAATATTAATAAAATTTATTTCTTGTCATCGTTTGTGTTCCTATTTTGATTGTTAAATTTCGTTGTGCCGCCCCTTCTTTTACTATAACGTATTGGTTTTTTCTTATGAAATAAATAATTTGTTATCCTCGCACCATGTCATTATCTTCTTTATGGAGTTTGTCGCTCTTTTTCGTAACTTCGTTTCTGGATTTTCCTTTATGATGACCGCATGGTCGTCTGCAAAGCTTATAATTTTATCTATATCTTCATACTTTTCCGATTTTTCAAGAAGATCTTCAACTACGATGTCCCAAAAGGTAGGACTACAGACTGAACCTTGCGGCACCCTTTGTTATGGATTTATGAAAGGAATGGGTAGGTGTATATTAGATATCCTTTTTCGCAAAATAATTTTGTTTTTAAAAATGTAATCATTTTTATTCTTGGATATTGTTACAATTTTAAAATCTATTTATTGCGCGAACACCTTCAAATCCGCATTTGACTATACTTTACGTATGAACTATAATGTCGTTATTTTGTGACAAAATATTTTTGTTTTTAAAAATACTCACTTTTTTGTTTACATTCTATTTATAATTATATGGTATTTTTTATTGATTAAATTATTATCGATCTTATTATTAATACACTTTTTATAAAAACGTGTTTAATTTATTTTCTAAATGTTATTTTCTTTAAAAATTGTGTATTATAATATCAATAATGGAAGTTAATAAAAAATAGTGCAATCCGAATCTGAACCCTGGTTAGGGAGCTCAAACTATTACTAGGAGAACTTAACGAATTCGTACACGAATGCAACTTATTAAATGAAAATGAATTCGGCTAATAAATAGAATTTTATCAAAAAAAAATAACTTGTTTATTGATTTTTTACTAAAATACGCTTTGAGTGCCATATTATTATCGCATCAATTTATTATATTTATCTATTTAAGAACTTGTTGTTATATTGTGTTCGAATTGCTGGGGAAAAAAAGATATAGTTAATTTCTACTTTAACATAGAAGACACAGGTTACAATCTTTATCGTGTGGTGTCGGGTTTATTTTTTTATTTATGGTTACAATTTGCATAAAGTAACTTAATAATAAAAATGTAGAAAGAATAAAAATTGTTAAAATAAAAGAATTGAATAAAAATTTACAAGCACTAGCTAGTTAACCCTATGTTTGATTAATTGCGTTAATAAATTCACCAAAATGATAAAAAGAATAATCAAAATAGTTAACATTCTGTTGAAATTTCGCGCTCATCCTGTTTATAGGCGCTTATTCAGCACCAACGTTTGTTCTAATAGTATTAAGGTGAAAAGGTGGGTTTGTTTTCGCAAGTACACTGCAGGTACATGCCATTGTATGCATGATAATAAATATGAACTGTCAATTAAATTCATTGACCATTCTACCAATAAACATTAATTCAGATCTATTTCTTCTGGCAAACGAGTGTATCAAGACTGAACTGGCTATTTAAAAAACTTTGATCGATTCCAGAAGGGTATGGATAAATGGAGAGCAACCTTGTACAAATACAAATATTTTACAAAACGTCTCATACTTTTACTTTCAAGATGAGAAGATTGACAATTAAAGACAGAAAACCAAACAGAAGAGGCAGTACTCAAGACGAGAACGTACTAACAAGTCTAAACTCCTAAGCGTAATGATACTAGTAAACTGCCCTGTATTACGTATTAGAAACCCAACATTTTAAAGATGTTCGAACAATAAATTAATATGGGCATTGAAGTTAAGTTTGTGATCAAATGATCTTTCCTAGATCTTTCACTGATTCCACTTATCTAATGTAATACCATTGATTTCTATAGGGAAATTGCCAGTACATTCATAACATTTTTTGAGAAAGACATTACATTACATTTAGAAATATTAAGTTCCAATCCATTATTTACGCACCATGCAGATATATTAATCAAATCACTCTGCAAGCCAGCTGCAGTCTAGCCTTCTATAGAGTTTTTATATCATTCAGCGTATAAAAGAAACTCGACTATGCATTGATGCAGTTAGAGAGTCATTAATGTATACCAAAACAAAAGCGGCCCCAAGTTAGAACCTTGAGGAACGCCACACGATTGCAGAAATGCGGGTTGATTTAAAACTTGCTGCCCTACTGCCAGTCCAATTTTGACTTGAAAAGTGTAGAGTTTTACCGAGCAACCAAGAGAATTTAGCTTAGAAAGTAATATCTGTGTGTATTATCTTGTCGAAAGCTTTTAGACATATCCATGTACACAACATCAACCTGACCACGTTTATCTAAGTAATTTGATACATATTATGTCAAACAAGACAAGTTTGTTAAAAATTAGATCTGCCTTTCATAAATCCATGTTGCTTGTCTGTAACAATATGCCTCAACGATGGATATAATATGACTATAGATAATGCTCTCAAAAATCTTCGCAAAGTTAGATATTATAGATAGGGCGGTAGTTGGTGACACACGCAGGATCGCCTTTTTAAAACCAGGACATATTCTTGAAAGTTTCCAAATATCTGGAAAAACCACCTGTATTTAAAAGATTTATTAAACAACAATAAAAGCGGTTGGGACCCAACACGGAGCAAACAGTCCTTAATTAAAAATGCAGGTATGCCATCCAACCCAGAGCACATATTAGATTTTTAATTTTTATGGCAATGAAGAGATCGTCCTCAGTGGCAGAGACGTTACGTATAATAGAAAAACTATCTGAAAATGGCGTTTCATATGTACTATTAGCAGTATTATTGTAAAAACGCTTGAGAAATAATTTTTGAAACCTTCTACTATTTCACGTGGAGATTCATGTCAAGCTTGCATTTTGATAACTCATAGTATTCGGAACCTTTGATACGGATCCATGCTTGCTGCGTACATAATTCCAAAACCCTTTCGGATTAATAGCAAATTCAGTTTGAATTTTGTTTATATAGTTACAGTAATCACGGTTTATTATAGGTTTTCACTTCACGCCTAATTATTCAAAAACTTATTGTAATAATAAGGTGATCTGAACTTTTTATACAATCTGTAGAACGATTCTTATCTTTAATTTTGCGTTTTAAATTAGAAGAAAACCAACACGGATAAACACCGGTAGAGGATTTTAAAGTTGGAACAAATTTATGAAGTAATAGGTATAGCTTATCGTAAAAAGCCCGACACATATCATTTACATCATCAAACTTATTATCATATAAGAAAGACCAATCAGTACAACCCAGCTCTTGATATAAATTCGCAAAATCAGCTTTACGAAAGTTATAAAGTTTTTGTACCATCGCTAAAGGAAAATGTTTGATCCTTTTTCCCGAAAATGATACAGTGATAGAAAGGGCAGGGGTGATACGGGATCAATTTCAACTAGTGGGAATGATTCTTGTTCAACTTCAAAATTGAGATTTATTGCATTGTTCAATACAAGATCTAATAGCCTATCTGTACTATTTTTGACATTGTTAATCTGGACTAAGTGTAGATAATTTATTGTATTATTTAATAACACGCTTTTTTGTATCATTGGTAGACGCAACGAAGTCCGGCACATTAAAGTCTCCAACAATAATTACATTGTCCAACCATGACGTATATTCTTCAAGTAATTCAAAAATATGGCGAAAATCATTTAAGGACAAATTAGGGGGAATGTAAATTACGAAAATATTTACTACAACAAAGATGAGAGAGAGAATTTTACAGCCTACTATATCGACTAAGGCAACTGAAGTAAAGTGATCTGAAATTCAAAGATGTAATATTTGTGGGTTTGGTGGCAATTAGTACTCCACTACCTTTGGAACAAGCAGTGACTGTAAGGAATTCCTAAATCTGAATCCACGCGGAACAGTATGAAAAGGCTCTTAAAAAGGTTATAAGTGTATTCTCTAAATTTGTTATCTTAAACAGTTTTCTGTAAAAACATTGTTAATTTCTAGAACAATTTGTGTGGATTAATTGTTGTTTTTAGTAGTTATAGACATTTAACTCAATTTAGATAATATTTCGTAGCATAACAGTAAAATCTTTTATGGCTGGATTTACTATGGGTAACAAAATTTATTTTTAACTAATTATTGAGATTATGGAAAAACCATTGTGGGTCCAAATTAGTGCTGTGTTGTTGAAATTTGATTTTGAGCTCCAAGTTACATCAGAGTTCTAGATTTAGCTCAAGTTAGCACCCACTTTTAAAATCGGTATTCACAGTGATTTTTATTTGGGTACAAATTCTAATTTTTTGGGTACAAATTAGTGCTAAAAATTGTCATCCTTTTTTTTTAATTTGCACAAAGTGCCTAACTTTACCGACGTCGAAAATGCTTCTGTGGACAAAACGCCGAAAATGTTTCTGTGGACAAATTCCCAATTATACTTTTGTTTGGACAAATCGTCGAAAATGCTTGTGTCAAGTAGTACTATACGTTGGCTTGAAGACTTTCGCTCGAAAAATTTGTCAAATTTCCGGTAGTATTCAACAAGTATGATGTATGACAACAACTTAAATTAATTAAAACAAATCTTACGTGAAGAAAAAGTTTGTTTCTTGAAATTGTGTGTGAATAATTTTTTAAAGAAAGAAATTGTACATTTTGGCGATTTGTTCACAGTAACATCTTCGGCGATTTGTCCACAAAAAGCCATTTTCGGCGTTTTGTCCGCAAAAATCGTTTTTTGACGTTTTCATTCACGGATTCAGTTGAAGTTCGGGGACGACGCCAGGCTACGATCGCTAAGGCGTCGTTTGTTTAGTTTTAAGCATTTTGACCCACATTCGGCGGCGTTGTCCATTCGGCGCTTTGTCAGGACCCACATAAGACAATGACGAAATAAATAATAGGATAATTAAATCGCAAACAAAATAATGGAAAAACAGGATAATCAGGTATAAAAATAATAAAAGATGAAACTTTTAAATAAGTGAACAAGATGTTTCGAATACTATACTAAGCACGTCAATTTCAGAAAATTCTTGTTTCGATTGGAACTTCTGTTAAATAGGATGTTTTTAAAATTACTTGAACAGTAATTTTAATGGTGAAACGATTGTTTTTAAAAATTACCCACGGTTCACGATATTATATCCCTAACGACGCCAAATCAAACAAAACTCGAATAAATACTTGGAAAATATTAATAAAGACTATCCTACCGCTAGAGTTCAAATTACTCCAAGCAACTTTAATTAGGTTCAAGCCTAAATAGCTATTTGATTTAATGAAACACGATTTCTGTCGTATACAAAATTACAAAATTAATTTAAATTTGAACATCATCAACGAGTAAAATTTATTTGATTGATCATAAATTAAATTTTAATTCCAAGCACTTATAACGAACTATTAAATAATTATTTTGTAAGCAAACTGTTTGTTAATAAATATTAAAACGAACACCTTTTGTCAATTCCGTAATACTATTAGTAAATGATGCTCCTCGCGTGTTTCTCAGAACTTTCAACGCTCTTTTTATAATTAACGTTTTTCCTCTAATCAGTGACTAATAATAAAAATATCCCCTGACTAGGGCTCCTTAACTTATTTAAATATACATAATTTGTTTGAAGTGAAAGTATAAGCGCTGTATAAAAATAGTTTCAAATAAAAGTTCTTGAGGATAGAATTTGCAATTTATAATTAACATTCTTTAATTGTAAATAAATATCAGGTCATTCTCGAAAGGATAAAGAAGATAATGAGGCGTGCTAGTAAAGTAATATTTATTCCATATAATCTAATTGACATTAGGTTTTCTATTATAACCGTTTTTTGTATAATTAATAATCTTGAAGGCATTTTTAACACAAAAAATTGCACGGGATCACCGTATCTCAGCCATTCTTTATCGAATTAACTTTTATTTTAATACAATGTGTATAAGAATATTATTTAAAATATACTATACATATATAGAAAGAGGCTTTGTGTTGACGTTTAAATTGACATTGCTTCATTGACACGTGTGTAACATGTTGTTACGAGAAACGTATTTAGGAGTATTTACCGCAATTAAAGCATTAAAGTTGAAGAATGAAATGCTAAGAAAAATGTTTCAAAATTTATTGGCTTCGAACACAATGTAGTACGCTAACTGCATTATTATTTAATGAATAATTTACGTTGAGTTTTAAATTTGACATCGGCAGGTATACAATTAAATTTTAAACTAATGAACTGAAGAGTATATTTCATCAAATATTAACTACCAGCAAGTTCGTAAACCGTATATTTTATTGAAAGTAATTATACGGTATAATAATTAATAATAAATAAATTAATCAGATTTTGTAACAGCAACCTGAACTTCTTGAACCGGGGTCACTTAGACCTAGATCCAGTCATAAAAGGAATTTTAAAGTGAACGAGTGCATTAATTTTTAGGCAAGTTTCGTAATGAATAGGATATAAACAACATTAGAAAGAATTAAAATATTAATGTATTTTAAAACGAAAATACTTGATCTTAAAGTTACCACTGCGCCCGACTTCATAATCCGTAAAAAGAATATTGGAATCTTTTTCTAGAGCATTAAGTTTTAAGTAAATTTAGCAACAAATAGTTTTTGAAACAAATATATTTTTTAATGTAACAAATAATATTTCATGTAAATAAAGATATACATTCATTTGTAAGTAAATTTCAATAAATTGATTATATTATACAACATTTTAAAAACGTAATAATTTGAACCGCTACACAAGACGTCATTATCTGGATATATTAATCTTATGGCAAATTTAACATAGATGGAATACATAATAATAAACAACATATTTAAGAATATCAACATTTTTTAAAAGAAAAAATTTTATCTCAAATTACTGATACCCGCGATGTCAAAATCCGTAAATAGAGTACGTTCGAGGACAAAATTAAAAGTTTTTGCATGTATTTAGCTTTAGGCAAATATTGCAATCAATATATTACATAATTATAAAGAGTATGTTTAGGAATTAAAATATGAACATTTTTAAAAACTAAAATATTTGATTTCAAAGTTATTTCCACGCTCGACGTACTACTAAGTCCGTAAATAGAGTACGTTCTAAGTAGGGCATATTTGGAAGTATTCAGCTTGTATTTATATATTTGGTCCAATTTTTTTAAAAAATTAATAACGTAATTATAAAGAGTATATTTTAAAATTAAAATATCAACACTAAAATATTTGCTTTCTAAAGTTATTCCTACGCCCGACGTCATAATCTATATCAATAGAGTTCAAGTGCAAATTTGAAAGTGTTTGTCTGGATTTGTCTATATAGGCAAATTTTCCCATAAAAGATTACAAAATTATGAACAATATATTTAAGAATTAAAATATCGACATTTTTTAAGGAAATATTTGCCCTCAAAGTTACCGTTACGCCTGACGTCATAATCCGCATGGATTAATCTTGAGGTAAATTTAGCAAGAAATATATTACATAATTATTAACAACATGTTAAAAATGTTAGCATTTTCTTAAACAAAAATCTTCATCTCAAATTACAACTACGTGCGATGTCAAAATCCGTATATAGGACAAAAATTAAAATAGAAAAAAAATCGTAGAGGGCGAATTCGAAAATCTTCGCATGGATTCATCTTAAGGTAAATTTACCAATAAATTCAAAGTCGTACAATTAAAATGCTACTATTTTTAAAGTGAAAAGTTATGATTTCAAAGCTACTGCTAGTACCATTGGTAAAAAATTAGAGTACCTTCAAGGAAGAATTTGAGATTAATATTTAGTTAATTTAGAATAGATGTCAATGTCGGAAAATGTCATAATCAATTTGAATTTCCGATTTTCTTTTAACATAATAAACAAATTTAAATTATAAATCTCGTTGAAACATGTTTGTTGAGAAAATATCCCGGAAAATGTTATCCATAGAAGCACTAAGATTTTTGTTAAATCTTATTTGTATGGGTGACCCAATAAGACTCTTCCTCGGCCATATCTCTGGGAACCGTTCGTCGTATGACTTTTGGTGTAAAAAATATTAGGTAAATCGGTCAGAAGAATCGCAGGAAAATATTTTCAAGTTTTAAAAATGACCACTAGAGGGCGTAACTGCCATCTTAAATTTTTAAATTGCATTTTTCTATAAATTTCGCATAATAAACAAAAATGTTTTTTTATATTTGTAAAGAGAACCAGTTTATCTATCATTTTCGTAAAAACAAAAGTTTAGTTATTTCAAAAACAAAGATGGCGGGGGGGATGTTCACTGTTTTTCAATAACCTGGTTTAACTTTAACGGTTTGACCGATTTTAACAAATTTGGTATCGTTGAAAAGAGCATTATAAGCTAATAAGAATCAACCAAAATATAGTTATTTTAGTTGAATCCTTCTCCCACCAGGGGCTAGTTTTGACACCATAACCCAAATTAAAAAAAATCAAATGGAATGATATGACTTTTTCTTTATGACAAAGTAGCCAAATAACATCCAAATAGGCCAGTAAAAACAATTTTTTAAAATCTCGTAAGATGTTAAAGAGACAATTGTGAGTCTAAATAGATTTCATTTAGGTATTATTTAAAATATATATCATCAGAACATTCATATTGCTCCAAAGGGACTAAACGCATTTGAACTTATTGCCACTTTAATATTACTCTCATAATTCTAACCCTTAATTTAAAAGTAAGGCTAAAAACCTAAATAGGTATACTATATCCGAATTCGAATATGTTAGACCATATATTTTTGAACCATTTGCCAAAGATTCTTTGTAAAATTTGAATCCTCCAATGTAGTACTTGCGTAAAAGCCTTAAGTTGTTTTTGTTAAGAGACATGGTGTGTGGTCTGAAAAGAAAGCATAGATAGTAGTTCAGTTCATCTTTGCCAAAAAATATATTATGTTTTCTTCTGAAAATTAAAAAGTATGTATAACTTTAATCGCAATAATGAAAAACAAGGTAAAGTCTTGGCTTGGTTTTAAAGCAAAGTAAAAGCACCCTACACTTCTAGTCCTTGGAAAATTTAAATAAATGGAACACGATGTAATTATAAAATGATAGTCTTTAATTTTGTAAAATTATTTTGTGTAAGTTTGCCATTCAGAAAGTGCAGTTTTTTTAATTTGTAATCTTTTTAAATGCCGATTTCTAACCAAGAAGCATTTATCATGCTAGGCGATCTATTTTGAATAGCCTTTTCAAATGGGATCGCTGCTCGCACCTTTTCTATTGAGCGATATCCTGAATCGCACCGGATACCATCGCCGCGTAAGTTTGTGTGTTTCTTAGCCCAGCGCCTGTTAACAACGGGTAGCATCCGCATCTGTCATGAATCGGAGAAATAAGCAAATAACCGAACAAAATGTTATTAATATCCTGGCATCTAAGAAATCAATCCTCAAATTAGCAATTAGAGAAATCTCTCTCGAGACTTGGGTATTCCTCAAAGTACGGTTCATCGCATTATTCAAAACCCAGAGGCATGTAAGAGGTGTACCTCTTTTATAAGGGCCTTCTAATCTATTTTACACTCAAATTATAAACCCCTCTATGTTTTTTTTACATTTTTTGCTATTTTAGTCTACACCCCTACCATATTAATCTCACACCCTGAAGGCCTTCAACTTCCTCCGGATTTCTACCGGAAGGATAGATTTTGCCACTGGCTATTAAACATGGTAGCAGAAAATCCTCAATTTCGTCAAATGTGTTGTGGACTGACGAAGCCACTTTCGCAGTAATGGGCAATTGAACTTACATAATGCCCACTTTGGGCCTTGAAATAATCCGCGCTGGTTTGAGAAGTCCATCAAGGAGATATAGTAAATGTTTGGTGGAATAATTGGAGGGCGGGTTGTTGGTCCGTTTCTTTTAAGAGCATTAATTGGTTTGAATATACCTACATTTCTTAGAAAATGTTCTTCCAATTTTAATGGATATTTATTCCGCTGGACGTCCGCTAAAATAGGGTTTTTCCAGCATGATGGTTGTCCTGCCCATTATGCCTTTGCTGTTTGCCAGCATTTAGATGCCACCTTCCTGACCGTTGGATCGGAAGAGGAAGTCTGTTTCTTAGCCTCCAAGGCAAGTTTTTCTAATGTTATTCGCCGTAAAATTGCTTCAGTATTTAACAAGAATCTTTGGATGCTGCATTTTGGAATGATTCTGTTTATAATTGCGCAATATATTAAAACTTATTAAATATTTCAATGTCTCCGATTTAACCTGCTTTGATTTTTATCTCTGGAGAAGAATTAAGGATATAGTCTTAGCAACAAGGCCAACTTCCCGCGAGGATATGATTGCAAGAATCAGGAATGCCATATTGAACATTCCAAGAGCTGAAATTGATAATGCTGTTCTTTCACCATCAGCGTCTTCAGATGTGAATCTAAAATAACGGAGGCCATTTTGAACATCTGGGTCGCGATTAGATCCCTTTTTTTTTCCTTTTTTATGGGTTTTATTAAAACAGTTCTTTAAACCACAGACCATGAATGTTCTGATGATATATATTTTTAAATAATACCTAAATGAATTCTATTTAGACTCACAATTGTCTTTAACATCTTATTTCATTTTGTAGTAAATTTTTAATAGTTTTAAAAATTTACTGCGCGGTCCTCGATCTTCAAACATCCATTATTCTATTTCCCCAATATTTGAGGTTAGGAACGATTTTGAAAATGGCTTTCACTGGCCTATTTGATGTTATTTGGCTACTTTATCATAAAGAAAAAGTCATATCATTCCATTTGGATTTTTTGATTAATTAAAAATTTGATCATGATGTCAAAACCAGCTTCCCTGGCGGAGAAGGGTTCAGCCAAATTAATTAAGAGCTTTGCTCTTTTTCAAATGATACCAAATTTGTTAAAATCATCAAACCGTTAAAAAGTTAAAGCAGATTATTGCAAAACAATTGAACACCCCCGCCATCTTTGTTTTTGAAATAACTGAACTTTTTGTTTTTACGAAAATGATAGATAAACTGTCTCTCTTTACAAATGTGAAGAAAATTTTTTGTTTATTATGCGAAATTTATAGAAAATGCAATTTAAAAAATTTAAGATGGCAGTTACGTCCTCTGGTGGTCATTTTCAAAACTTGGAAAATATTTTCCCATGATTTTCATGGCCGATTTACCTTAATATTTTTTTTTTACACCAAAGTCATACGGACAATGGTTCCTCGAGATGTCTTATTGGGTCACCTGGTACAGTTTTAAATGCAATTATGGTACTGCGCAAAATTTACAGACGACGCAAGGAATATAATATTAATTTGAATATTTTGATCCATTATCAACGCAACAACTTTCGATTCATTTATTGTGTTATTACTAAATTCAAATTTATTAAGATATTTTGTTTTGTTTTAAGATTCGAAAAGTATGCAAATATGGTTTGCAGAAATTAAAATTACTATAAAATTAATATTTCATAAATATCCTATCGCCAAATAGTCTTAGCGCAGAAAGTTTATGGCCCCAAGACGCTAGTTGAAAAGTCTTTTGTGGAGGAGTGAAAACACGGGGAAACAAAACCGGTTACGTAAACGTTACATTCTATTTCACACAACAAACTTAATTTGCTAAACTTGGAATTTAGAGTTTTTATAATACCATTTTACAAATAATTTTAGATAGGTAATTACGTGACTTTTATGTAATAATTTTTTTACAATGAATCCTTTTTATATATTTTTAGCTAAAACAAAACAAAGCCGGTGGTATTGACACATGTAGAACAGATATAATAGTTTTAGAGATACATCGAAGTAAATCTACGATTTTACTCAAAGTTTCGGGTTTCTATTTGTAAAGTGAGATTTATGTAAGACAGCTGAGAATGGCAATCGGATCAATATTTATATTTCATATATTTTTATTTTAAAGTAGAGCAGTTTTAATCCAGCATCTCGCCAAAACTGGCTGGAGGAGGCAAAGAAGAAACGGTTTTAATTTCTGCCTGTGATAAGCCTGAACTCTGATTGTCAAACTGTCAAAACGATTTTCTTTTTGTATCGCTGATTGAAAAATTTAAAAATGCGCATATGAATAAAATGTAAAAAATTTCCCTTGAGATATTTGTGTAAAGCTAAATGGAATAAATTATTATTTCTTTCATTGCACATATTTTTTGAAATCCCGAAATCAAACTTAACATAAATGACACTTGGTCATAAATTCTCATGCCAATATCACTCTCGAATGACAGAGGTAACCCCCACTTAATGGGAGTAGAAGGATACATCGTTGAGGTTCTTTCTCTGTACAGTGTTATTCGTTCTCATTTATTGCAGGAATTAAAAAATTATGGATTATAGCCGAATGTTATATCATAATATAATTAGACTGTAATTAAACAAAGAAAATAAAAATAAAAGTCAATGAAGTAGATGTTCAAAAATGCTCCCGCGAACTTTGGCAGCATCCTAATCTTAAATAAAAATGTCTTTCACCTGCTTAGCATATCAGGCGTGACCGACGAAATCGCGAGCGTTATTCGTTGTCTTAAGTCATCTAGGATCAAGCGGTTTAGTTTGGTAAACAACATTCTTCACATATCCCCATAAAAAGAAATCTAATGGGGTAAGATCAGAGATCGTGCTGGCCATTCTATAGATCCTCGCCTCCTCATCCACCTATCCGGAAAATGTACATCGAGGTACTGCCGGACATTGCGTTGGTACGTGCTGGTGCTCCATCCGCGAAACTATATCGTATTTGCTGGAAGTCTACGGTTTGTTGATTCGATATAATTTGCTGCCAAATTTGGGGACGACATCATTTTGGAAGTAATAAGCACAATTAGCGCCATCCAAATTTCCGTCAATGAAAAAAGGACCAACGACATGGTTCCAACAATCCCTGCCCAAACATTCACCTTTGAGGGTATTGCGTGCGTCTTTCTCTGTCCAGTGAGGATTTTCCGTTGACCAGTAGCTAATAATTTTAGACGGTTAGCATGACCGTGAAGTGAAAAACTACACCTATTCGAAAACATAACATTTTCTAATAGGATAGTATTGTTATCTCAACATGTCCATCATTTGCCTCACAAAAAATGTATTCCTCTTCTATCAAAATCGTCTTCCCGTGAGCTCCTGAGTAGGTACCAGTTTGTAGGATGCATTTTGTTTTCTTTCAATATGGTATGTATTGATGTATGACTAACATTTAATGTTGCGGATGCTTGTTCAGTCGAAGTATGTGGGTTTTCCTCAAAGAGAAGCATCACATCTAGTTTGTTATCTTCTCATCTAGTGCATTGGCAGCTGCTTTTTTCATCTGCCTTACATGTCCAAACTCGCGAAACTGCTTTTCTATTTTGTTGATTGTCCCTGGGATATAGGCGGCAAATCCGGAAATTTCACATGAAATAGGCGAACTACTGCCGTGCCTGGGTATTATCACTATAACCCAATCATTGCAAATTGTTATTTTATGCATTTCTGTTAATCTAACCATTTTTCTGAATTTAGTTAACGAACCTCAAACAAAATTATACCTAATACAGATTAATGACAACTTGCTAAACAAACAATTTTAAACAAACTGATGCTAAGCTGTGAAATTGTTCACTGTATTCCAATTGATAATCTCTAAAAACATGTTGATACATTTTCGCTTATACTTATCATCAAGACCTAAACGGAAGATAAGACAACGAATAACGCTCGCGATTTCGTTTACGCCCGATATGCTAAGCAAGGTGAGAAGACATTTTATTTAAGATTAGATGCTGCCAAGAAGTTCGCGGGGAGCATTTGAACATCTACTTCATTGACTTTATTTTTATTTTCTTTGTTTAATTACATTCTCGTTTATTGTTGTATTATAGCAAATTTCGGTATAATCATAATTTTTTTAATTCCTGCAATAAAATGAAAACAGATAACACTTTTGTACAGGGAAAGAAGAGACCTTTCAAAACGATGTATCACAAGCCTATACCCCATTAAAAAAATTAGGGTTGCACCTGTCATTCGAAGGGGTTGATGGTAGCGATGAAAATTTTACGTGATAGAATGTCATTTATGATTTAAGTTTGACGTGCTTCGGGTTTTTTCAAAATATGTACAGTAAGAGAAATAATGAATTTATTCCATTTGGCTTTTACACACTGTATATTCACTGTAATACTGATTTTTAAAAGGGTGCTAACTTGAGCTCAAAAGCTGACACACAATCTACTATGTCAAAATCAAATTTCAACAACACTACTATACAGATTGAATTAGGCGCTAATTTGAACCCAAAATGGTTTTTCCATAATTTTAGTTAATCAATTTACTCCATATCTTATAAATAAAGTTTTAACACTCTTTTTGTTCATTTTCTTAAAGAATTAGAGCACAAGTTATAATGAAGCAAAAATTTTGGCCGACCGAGTCGGCCGACCTCCCAGCCATTTTGTGGCGTCAACCGACCTGTCCGATTTTTACAAAACTTTCCACGTGACTCTTATTTATAATACGCAGATATGATTAGATTTGGGCATAATCAATCGAGCCGAATGGGTTGTTAACCTACACAGGTTTTATAATGTTCGAAATATTTAGAAAATATTCGTTCTACACAAAAGGTTATGGGGGAAAAGTTCTTCAAAATTTTATTATGTTTTATAACTTTAGCTTTGAATCTATTTTTTTTTCTAAAACGCTAATTTTGTTCACAACGAATAGTTTTTTTTTCAACAAAATTATTGAGTTACGACTCTTACAGACGTTTTGTTTATCTACCAAAATGCTTTATGTGTCGCCGCAACACTTTCCATACTTTACATGTTTGTTAGTATTGTATCGATGAGGAGTGTTAGGAGTACATTTAGACCTTTGAAGAAGTTTACCACTGTAGATGATGTTGGGCATTATGTTCAACCGGTGCACAGACTCTCCTTAAAAACGACGTTAGACGAAAACTCAAAAAGCTGAAAAAAGGAAAGAAAATTGGTGTTCTGTGGCCAAGCGGTTGATTTCACAATTGTTAAGACATACCAAAATCAAGTCTCTCGATGTTAAAATTGATGTGTTTTTTTTTCTCAAATTCGTTTTGTTTAGAAATTGTCGCGATTGTAAGTTTTAAAAAACTCACCCTGTATATACTACGTATTTTATAACCTACTAATTTCTAATTATCGAAAAAAGTAAAATAAAAGGGTGTGATAAATTGTTTAGGCTTTCGCGGCCTGTTATGAACTAATGTCGTCTACATTCGGATTTATAGGCGTTTTTGATTGGAATTGTTAGCGGAACGTTAGGAAGAGATTAGTTCAAAGATGCTATTATTTTTATAAGATAAAGAGTAAAAATTGATTATATTTTTATATATTGACATTATGAGTAAATCATCGTGGGTGCAAATTTGTTCTAAATTGTCTATTTTGTTTTTTATTAGAATTTAAATTTTAAAACGAGTTCTTGCCGAAACTGTTAAAATGGGTGATAAATGTTATAAACAAAGGAGCTGCACAAAAGTCTACATCGTACTGATACTAACAAACGTGTACAAGAGGATTGTTGGTATTAGGCAAACATTTTGCTCGAAAAATAAAATAAACGTCTGACAGCGTTGCACCAATAATTTAGGACGGAAAGTGAAAAACCGATATGGAAATTTTAAGATTTTAAGAAAGAAGAAAATGTGTACGGCGGGAAGCAATTTGTAAAATTGAATAATACATTTCAGTAACGGCCAACAATTGTTAAATGTATCATGGTAAGGCATTATACTAACGCTACTACCATTCCTACGTCGAGACAAACCTCGTATCACGCGCACACGTGTTGAAATTACATACACAAAGAGAAAATGAAAATTGCATTTTTTAGAAAAAAATAGTTGAAGCAAAGCTATAGGTACAAAATGTCCAACAACTTTCCTCTTATATTTTTTTATAATTGATATACAGGAGATATTATTAAAAAACAATTAGTGTTACGGATAGTCTATTTCAGTAATTACTATCTAATAAAAAACTAGTTTAAACAGAAGCTGTGAATAATTAAATTACAAACAACTTCATTGAAGCAAAATGTGCAAAATGAATATTTTTCTAAATATTTAAAAATATTGTAGGTTACAGTAGTTTTGGCTCTATTGTTTATGTTCAAAGTCTACGAATATGTGCGGTATTCTAAATACGGCTCGTGTGGAAAGTTTCATAAGAATCGGATTAGTAGTTTTTAAATATCTTGTTAACAAACGGACGGACGGTCGAGAGTCCACTCTGACCGGCCATCGGACAAAAAAAGATTATTTAGTAATTATTGAGATTATGGAAAATTATCGTGGGTACAAATTACTGCATCATTCAAGGTATTTGTTGTGTTCTTTGAAATTTGATTTTGACATAGCGGGGGTTAATTTGAGCTCAACTAAAGCTCCACTTTAAAAATTGGTATTACAGACAGATGACAGATCAAAATTTTACTTAGTTGTAACTCTTCATTAAAGAAACATATTACAGGTGAATGCAAATGTCGGGTATATTGCAAAATGATGATTGAACCTAAGTTTATGATATATCAAATATAAACATTTTTAAAATGTAATAAACTGACAACTTGCGTTACTCAGATGGTCTTCAAGTCCAATTCCAAAGTAATTTTTTTAAAGGATACAGCTCCAAATTTAGGATTGAAAAAGTTGGAGGAGCAGGCTTTAATTTGACTTAGATAATGTTTTGAAATGGTTCTTTGCACATTAATTGACTAGCAAAGAAGCTGTCCCTGTACATGCTATGCATTAAAATTATATATAACAAATTAATTCACTAGAAGGACATATTTTGAAGTTTTCAACTCTCTTGAGGTGCCGTTCTGGGATACCTGCATCAAGGTGAGGAGAGGTGGGAGGTTTCTATTTAAATTTATTTTTAAAAATACGGAACTTACAAACCACAAGTTCATTTTAGCGAGGTTTTTATGAAACTTGAGATTAATGGGAGATTGAAGAAATTTGGGCCAATTTCAAAGAAATTAATGTAAAGCTAATTTTGGATGAGTGACCTCCTGAATGTGTTCCAAAAATTGAACCATTTAGAACTACATGCATTTTAAAGGTATTACAAACGTGGCATATTTTTCTAATAACTGTTATTAACGTAATTGTAATGGTTTGATGTTATTTCAAATAATATGTTAATTATTAGGTAAAATGTGTCTTGGCGACATTTTGTGTAAACATTGACACGTATGATTAGTATAAATCCAAGAAAATGCCAACAGTTAACTGTAACGGCATGTGTGTGTTTATCGGCAACGTTAATTATTAGGTTTTCTACCCATTCTGGACACGAGCGACATTTTATCAGCTTTCTAAACTGTATAAATTCGACTTCTAGTTACCGAGATATCGCGAAAATAAGTAACTATTTAAAATCAAAGTATGGTTCGATCGGGTATGTGTTCATTCGTTCTTCCCTTTATGTTAACATAGACTCGTCCGTTTTATTTTCGTTCCCGGCGTAAGTCACGCGATAGAACTTTACTTTTTAATGGGTCTCTATAAAACAAAACAACAACAGCCACACTTTACCCCACGAATCTTTTAATTACACTATGGAACATTGTCTTATTTGCAACTGTTGTAGTCAGAGGTTTAAGTATATTTAAAATAAGTGAATGGAAAATTAAAGTAGATTTGGATTAACTGCTGGTTTTGCAAACATAATGGAGCAAGGAAACTGTGTTATTTGTAGTAGTTTATTAAAGGGAGGAGTTTTGGGTACTGTTCGAAAGAAAGATTTGAAGACAATGCAAGAGATTAGTAAAAAAAGGTGGGATCGCTTGTACAATACTTTTCTGAATCAGAAACATTGGCAGTTCACCTAAATGCAGGTAAGAAATCTGGCTTAATTTTTCTGTTATACCTCTCTAAACTTTGTTTATTCGGTTGAAGTGAAGGATTATACAACGCTTTTTTAATGGTCTATTATATTTCTGAAAATACTACAAATTCCAGAATTGCTTTATACACGACCGAGCTCCACCCAGCTTGCGGTGAACGAGAGGGCGGGTGAGAACTCCAGAACGAAGAAGAACCTCATCTGCCGTCATCGCTCTCTTCGTTTAATATTAAATAATGCTGTTTATTTTGTGGCAAGGAAAATCTTTACAAATGGAATAAAAAGAAATATGGGGCTAACGTCTCAACCCCATCAATGCTATTACTGCCTCATGAAGTAATGATCGGAATGCGAGAAGTAAATAACACAATGCAAACAAACCCATAACAAACGCTGACACAAGGGAGCATCTTACACGACCTCGCACATGAAGCAACCACCTACTTATCACATAAAACGGAGTAGGTAAATAAAGAAGTTAAGTTCAGTGTAGTTTACTGATCAGGGTACGTCTAACAAACGAAACGCACAGTATGGTGGCTAGAATCAGTGGTTGTCGACCCAGATCTTCATTTCTCCCTTTCTGTTGGGAATTTCGGTTTATACCATCGACACTACGATTCAAGACAACATATTGATCTACTTACCGAAGTTTTGGATTTAGTTCTTCATATAATGAAGTACTGCGATACGAAAACTTAGTCTTATCCAACAGGAAACTGCTACGGAAAACGTTGGCGAGTAGGGAATACGTTCAGTACTCTTTTGATAATGCTGATTTCAACATAAGTACTTTGACTGGTCACAATACGTTTACAGTTTGGGAGACATACGATGTACACAATTGTTTCCTGATATTATATGCAAGACAGTACCCGTTTTACTGAATATTAAAGCGGCTAAAGCTATGGGGAGGGCAACATTGACATAGCTTGGTACAAGAAGCCTCAGTGTAGCAGGTTTAAAGAAAATAATAGTAAGACCTTTCCAAAACCTCATCTGATACATTGACAGATTTAGAACGGATACGCAAGCAAATTTTCTGGTTATGTAGTAACAGGGCCAGTAATATCGTTATAAATATTTCGTTTTGAAACATTGTAGATAGACAGTTCTATTTTTTCAGGGATGTTGACCTCCATCCTGGAGTGGTTTTATAAGGAGTCATGATTGGACAGGTGTCCTGCGATTCTACGCAAGTTGAGGTCTTAATCCGGTTATTGGATCTCTCACCAGTAATCCAAACACCATCTACTGGCTCTGATTTGTCTCAGTAGAATACAAAAAGAGAGGCCAAAAACACTGCATCAAAGTTGCCTGAGATAGTGGTAGCCGCAGCAGAACCTGACTAATGGGATAACATAATAGTTCTTTTGCATACGTTGTAATTGATATTGATTGCGACAAGACGTCTGCAATTCATAGGAAAGGAAAAGAAAATGTTTAAAGTATTGAACAAAGTTCTTGCCTTGATTAAGCCGTGTAATGCACTGTCTCATTTCATCTCTAGAAGACATTTACGAAGTAGGAATGAAATGTGTCCGTGCTCTATATCGAGGTGGTGAACCATTTGACTGCACTGACAACTTAAGACTACATTTATACAATCGTTCAATTGCTCGCCAACCGGTCACCGGTTACCTACAAGTAATTGAATTACTTATTCAATACAGATAGTATGAGTATTATAAAACATATATTTGGTTTAGGTCTAGGAATGGTTGGGAAACACTTGTCGCCTACAGACTGGGATAGCGTATGACTGGGAGAGATCGCTAACTCATATCCAAATCAGTCTTCTCCTGTTGCTTCTTCACATCTCGTGCAAATCAAAATCGATTGCAAAAATGTACAGATGCAGACAATCGTCAAACGTGTTCTTATATGTGTTGTAACTGCAAAGAACAGTTCGTTTTACCGTTAGGCAAATTGCACTAGAAGAGAATTAAAAATTTAATACAGCTTACAAAGCTCATAAAATGAAGAATAATAAATGCCCTATAAAATATTTGGGTACGTTTAGCAATTTTGTGGAAATTCGTGTCAGAATGGACCAAAAATCTTGAAATAACATCCAAAACCATCACAATTACGTTAATTACAGTTATTAGCAGAAATAATTCTCGTTGTAATATCTTTAAAATGCGTACAAGATCACAAAATAGGTTCAGAACTTTCGGAGATACTGTATTTTAAGTAAATACCGGAAGCTGCCACCTTGTGACGTCATAAAATCGGTGAAGCGGGCACATGAATTTTGGTGAATTTGATATGTTATCAGGTAGGTCAAAAGTATCACTCTGCCAAAATTAGCTGTACATTAATTTCTGAGGTTCAAACTTAACTCTCTTGAGCCATTAGTGTTTGCGTGCACTTGATGTTTCTCGACTATTACCACTTGAATTGAAGACGATGCAGTACCGAGCAGTGATTATACTACCAATGTTACTATTAAATCAAGTATGTATATTTCTTCTTGGTTTCCTCTAATTTTGTTCTATTCTTAAATTGTTAGTGTAGCGCAGTGTTTCTTTTCTTGCCTGTTTTGGTATCGACGTCTTCTATGAGTAGTCCATCCACATTATACTTCAGTATCTTATACGCCTGTCATTGTAAATTAGAGTGTACAGTACTCCCTTTTTTTTTTCTGTTTTGTTCTATGTCTCTTGTTTTTTTTGTTAGAATAAATGTTGTCCTGAGCTGATGTCTTCCACCTTTATTGCCACATAACTTGTCTGTTTTTTCATTCGTAGCCGTAAGCACGCTTATTTTGTTTTCCATTACCTGAGCTTTGGACAGGGGATTAGAGGGGTCCTAGTACGTCTCCAATTTTTTATGATTGCTGTAGATTAAAAAAAATTTGGGTACTATCTCTCCATGAGAAACCATAAATATAAATAGAATTAACGAATTGTTAAAAGCATAATTAAGTAGTACGTTGAACTGAATATTACTTTTCACGGTTAACTTGTTATACTGTTTTTTTTAATTTGGAGTTTTATGAATTAATAATTTTAGGTATAATTAATGCTAACAAAAATGAAAGTTAATTGAATATTTCCTTATTATATAAAAATACATATAAATAGTTGGCAAAATCACATGTTCAGGCTTTTTTGGCAATTTTAAAAAAAATTGATTACTTATTCACTTTATTTGGAACAGTATTAAAGTAATATTTTTCATACATGTACATGAGCTACCATTTGAAATCTCATCTTTGCAATGTGTATAAGGCAAAATACTTGTGGTTTCAAAATCTGACTCCTTGGCTAAAATATTCTAAAACACAAAAATAAGGAGATGGCCTATAAAGACATCTGAAGACACAGTAGTAAATTATTCAAAATTATTCAAGATCCGTGAGTTACGCAGAAAATAATAATTAAATGAAAACATTTTGCTAAAAGTTTTAATTCAGTCAAAGTTCAGGGTTATTCGGAGGACGTTCAAATTTGTGCGAAAATTTGAAGCTGAATGATTTGTTGTTTTACGCCGCAAGGAATTTACGTAATGTTCAGAGTGTTTTACATCATGGTCACGTTTTTTCAACACGTTTGACTACCTGTGACAATGAATCATGTTTAGAAACTATAAAAGGCTCTCAAATTAAAAATGCTAGACTATACATTGACCTACATCAATTGAGTACAACGATTTGTATTTATCTAAACCGCGTTTGAATAATAGGTGAAAGTATTGGTGTTCATACTGTAATTGTGTTCGTAAATTTTAATTAATAGTTTTCATTGTGAAGACTGTAATTAGTCATTATATTCACTTATTTTATGCAAACTTGCATGGTATAATTTAAGTGAAGAAGCATTCGTTAGGATGATTTGAAAGAAATTGATGATGGTTATAGTATCAAACAGGAAATATTCCTCATAGTTCCAAAACAATTCTTATGTATTTTATTTTAATTTTGGACAGTACCAAACATATTGTTTTATTTTTAGACATGCTTACTACTTTACTCCTTTTTAGCTTTATTATTTTCACCAAAACTCCTTTTGTTGAAAATTATGTACGTTGTGTGTGTTCAGATTTTCAATTTACACGCTCTGATAATGTACTACTTTTACGGATTAATTTACTAAATTAGCTAACAAATTTACACTATGCTACTGATCAATTAGTCATAGCAAATTTTTATGTTACGACCGTAAAGTTAGCCTAAGCAATAACGGCAGTATCTGGCAACGTAATTAAATAAATCAATACTTCTTGTAGCAATAGTTGTATGTGGTGCACCTTGGTTCATTATATGGTAATTCGAGGACGGTTCACGAGTCATTAATCAAACTGAGGCCACAAAAAGCATAATCTTTTGAATAGTACGCATCATTCGTAACCTAAACTCTTATTGTATAAACTTAGGTACCAAGTGAACTGTAATTTCGAAATGCTTTGTTCAATTTTTTTCATTCCTCTATATGATTTCACGAATGGGTTTCAGAATTGCGCGATAATGGTTCAACTTTTTTATGTTCTATTAAATTTCATATTTTACATGTTTTAGGCATTGCTTTATTATTTTTTTTACAGTTTAATGTAATCAGCAAGGAAGAAAGGTTGATATTGGTTGTGTAACGCAATGTTTATATAAACACTAATTGTTTAAGTCAATGCTATGGAAACATTTTTGCGCCAAGAATAAAATCAGCAAAAAACTTATATCACTATTCATCTCCAATTTTGTTATTGTGTTGCAGTAGGTTTTGTAGAATTTTTTTGACATTATTTAATTGTCAGGATTTAGCACTGAAGGTCTTATATAATAAAAAAGATCTTATACTGGCTGGGGCACTACCAACGAATTTATTAATTTATCTGTGTGGTACATTATTTATCATTGTATTATGATGTAAGTGTTAGTGCATGGTGCCGTCAGAAGATCAGTATAAACCTGTATAGTCGTGGTAATGAAACCATGTGCAACTGTGGATTGGTCTGTCTTGGCAAAGCATTTATTTCTAAGGTTTAGGAAAACTTACTAAAAACCTAATCATACCAACCTTTACCCATCTTAGTATTCATATGTAGATAATATTAATTAAACATTATACAGCGTGTCCAGAAAATTTCTAGATATATGTGAATTTTCATTGTTGATTTTACAAAAAAAGTTATTCTTTATAAAGTTCTGCTTGATGCGCAAATAATATTGACATCTCAAAACTTAAAATATCATGTACAGGGCGGCAAAAATAAGGAAGTACCTCAATTTCTATTTTAGAGTAAATTATTTCAAGTAAACTTTACTAAGGACTACAGAACGAGGTCAGATACAGTTTTTCGTTGAAATATTTTAATTTACAGGCACATCAAAAACAGCTAAAATCAATGATCTAAATTAAAAGATAGTTTAATATGAAAGATTATGTCTTCACATGCCCTTTTTCCATGCAAACTATAGTCCTGAAATGGTCGGCGTCCATACACCGTTTCTTTAATCGGCCCCATAAAAAGAAGTCCAAGGGTGTGATGTCAGGCGAGACCTGGCTGGCCAAGGAATATTTGAACGTCTGCCTATCCAACGTTGCAGGGAAATACTTCATTCAAATACCTAGTTACTGTGTTAGTACTATGGCATGGGGCTCCATCATGTTGATACCAAATTATACGTCTTATATTTAGTGGCAGTTCGTCAAGAAACCCAGACAACTTGTTCCTAAGAAGTTCAGGTAAATGGCAGCATTTATAGTGTGTCGGAAAAGTATGGTCCAACGATCCGATCATTAAAAATGCCACACCAAACATTGGTTTTAAATGAATATTGACTACGGCATTCGATTATAAAATTTGGTTTGTTGTCACCCACCACCGACAATTTTGAGAGCATACCACGCCGTTGGAAGTAAACATGGCCTCTTCCGTAAATAATATTTTTGCAAAAATGGATCGCCTTCACACTCGCCTTGGAACCATGCGCAAAATAGGAAACGGGAATCAAAATCTCTAGGAAGAAGCGTGTGAATGTACAGGGTGGGGCAGAAAAACCTATCCGATTTCAAATCCCTTTTCTCAGAAGAGGGAGCAGGTAGAGTAGTGGGGTAAAACCGTTAGAAAGCCGGTTTTATGCCATTTGTCAGTAGTCATGCCTTGGTCTGGTGAACATCGTGCTTTTGTTATTGAGCGGTTTATCGAATGCGGCGGTTCTTATAATTGCTACACAACGTGCTTTTCGAATTCATTTGGGACTCGCACGTGATCCTGTTCCACATCACGCTACGATTAAAGTGTGGGTGTCAAATTTTAGACAGACGAGTTCAGCATTGAAAAGAAATCGCCTGGACGTTCCAGGACAGCAACAGGACCTGGAAAACGTGGCCAATGTGAGATCCGCGATTGAACGTTCCCCGCGTCGTTCGGCGCGCAAACATTCGCTCGCTTTAGCGATTTTCAACCGCAGTAGTCGGCGCATTTTGCACCGGGACCTCAAAATGCATTCTACAAATGGTTGTTGCAATATGAATTAAGTGAAAGGATTTTGAAACCTGCACGAACCTGTGCGTCGCGATCCCGAGAACTCCCAAACGACGATGTTGTGCTCTTCACGGACGAAGCCCATTTTCACCTTTGTGGTGCCGTTAACAGGCAGAATTTTCGATATTGGAGGACGAAAATCCTCGAGAAATCCATTAGAACTCTTCCATAGCCCAAAAGTGACTGTGTGGTGTGCTCTTCCCGCCTAGGCGTCTGGGGCCTTTACTTTTGAAGAAAATGGGCAAAACCGTAACGGTCAACAGCGAGCGCTATTGTTTCATGCTGGAAAATTTTCTTAGACCCAAAATGGAAGAAAATTGCGTGGAAAATGGGTGGTTTCAACAGGATTGTGCAACCGCTCACACATCGTTTCCCGGTCGCCTGGTTTTCTGAGAGGTGATCTTGGCTGGCCGCCGCGCTCACCGGATCTCACCCATGACTTCTTCCTTTGGGGTTACCTCAAATCGAAGGTTTACCAGCATCGACCAAGGACCCTTCTTGCTTTACGAAGGAAATTGCTCGGGCAATTGGAAGAAATTCCTGTGGAAATGACGGAAAAGTCATGGAAAGCTACCGCGAGCGCCTAAATCAGTGTATCCGCTCCCCAAGGACGACATTTGAGTGATGTGCTTTTCAAACTTAAATTTAAAATGGCATAAAATTTATGATATGTTAATAAAAAATTTTGACAAGTTGGAGTGTTTCACTTATAACGTTTTGAAATCGGATAGGTTTTTCTGCCCCACCCTGTATTTCGGTTTATATATGGATGAATTTATTATTTTTAAATTTTACTAGCAGTAGACTTTGAGACGTCAACTGGTAAATTTTTTTGGCAGTTTTCTTAAAGAAATTTTTGTGTCTTTCGATAACCGCTGCATGACATTGAGTTGCTTTTCTTCTGTTGTGGACCATTTGTTGTGCTGTTTCTTAAATACATTTTCGACGGAACCAGTAGCCTTAAATTTATCCATTACGTTTGCTATGGTGGTGCTATACCATTTTGTCAGGGTGTCTATTATTAAATATTAGTGCGGCTTCCTAATAGGTTTATAGTTTCTATTTTCTGCTGCACCGTTAACTTTACAACCATGACGAAACTAACGAAAACTTGTAATAAGTGGAAAATATAAAAATGATTTCTTTGATTAACATGTCAATATTCGTTACTCTAGTAATACATAGTTGTTTAAAATTGTTGCTGGTAAATGTTAAATAAATAAATTTAAAAAATATTTCCTAAAGGCTTCTTTGTTGTATCTGACCTCGTTCTGTAGTCCTTAGTAAAGTTTACTTAAAACAATTTGCTCTAAAATAAAAATTGAGGGTACTTCCTTCTTAACACAACTATATTCTATATTTTTTGCCGCCCTGTATATGATATTTTTAAGTTTTGATATGTCAATATTATTTGCGCATCAAGCAGAACTTTTATAAAGAATAACTTTTTTCGTAAAATCAACAATAAAGAAAATTCTCATATGTCTAGAACTTTCTGGACACGCTGTAGAAGATAAATAAGAACATTAAATATAAGAGCACAGCCATTGCATGACAACATATAATGGACTGGTCCAAGTGCCAATCATGACAATGATAAAAACGAATTATTCTAGCATTAAAACGACAAATAATATAAGAAATCGTAAGGCATACATATATCGAGATTATTTAGACTACATTTTAAAAGTATTTTGATTGTATAGGGTGCTCTTGAATACGTACCATGTCAAAGTTGGGTTATTTTAAACAGATCACCTTGTATTTTTTCTATTTGTGATTTGTATGATAAAAAATAATGTGTGTTTGTTTACATGTTTCTATACCTACTTACTTCTGTCTTTGAGAAACATCGATTTTACCTACTTGCAGACCCTCCAAAAATACAATAACTTCAAAATAAATATGAACAAGCAACTTTGTCTTACACCACTTTACTAAGAGCTTTTTAACATCCTTTGTAATATTTACTTTATGTTATGATGTACAAGGTGTTTTTAATATTACCGCATAAAACTTACATAACTTGCTTAACTTAAACGGAATACCCTGTATTTGTGTAGCCTGTTGCAAGCTGGAACTATTTACCTTTCAGTCGATATTAGGGGTTACCAACTCCTAACTCTGATAGTTTTCGAGATATTTTAAAATTTGATAGTTTAACAATTTACGATTTACTGATTCTGAGTCACCTGTGATATTTGTGAAATATTTGGTACATTCAAAATCAATCACACTGTAAACATCGACAAATTTTAACCTGTTAACTAAGACTGTGTTAAAATCGGTCTAATAGTGTACGATAATTTCTAAACCATAATCTTTAGTTTTTTTTAACAAAGTTGCCAATGTTAATAGTGTGATCGATTTTGCTGTAACAAATAATTGTTGCTATTATTTGTCACCGGTGGGCGTGATTCGAGTGACTCTAGAGCCCGATAAGTCATGAGCTATTTGTATGAGTATGGAGTTATTTTGTTCTAAAAAAATTTTTTAAAGTTAATATTTAAAGCTGAATTGGCCTATACATTAAAAAAAAATAGTTGCAAGATAATGCCTATTTTACGGATCTCACAGATAACTTGTTAAAGCAATTTTTAAAGCAAATTGAAATATCTCGAAATCTATAAGAATTAGGTATGACTAACCCTAATACCGACTGAAAAGTAATTAGTTTTAGCTTCTAATAGGCTACAATAAATACAGGGTATTCCATTTAAGTTATAGTGTTATTTAAGTTTTAAGTCGTTATTTTATGCGGTAGTATTAAAAACACCTTGTACATCGTAACAATAACAGTAAATATTGCAAATAGGACATTGAAAGCTCTTAGTAAGGTGATTTAAGACAAACTTGCTTATTCTTATTTATTTTGAGGTTATTGTAATGATTTATCTCCAAAATGGAAGTAAGTAGGTATAGGGCATGTTAAAGAACATACATTTTTTAACGTACAATTAAAAAAAATAGAAAATACAGGGTGTTTCATTTAAAATAACCCAATTTTTTATATGGTACGCTCCTCTAGAGCACCCTGTACAATCCAAAATGTTTTAACAATCTGGTGTCAAACAATCTCGATACATGCATGCCTTAAGATTTCTAATGTTATTTGTCGGTTTCCAACAGAAAATTTTAATTTCGAAAAGTCAAAAAAAGGGATGTTAAAATTTTCGATTTGAAACCGTCACATAACTCCCCATCTTATTACCCACATCTGATAAATAAAATAACCTCCACATCTGATAAATAAAATAAAAATGACAGTACAGCGACCTTATCTTAATCCTATGTAAAATATTTGCAAAACTTGTATGTTTTATTATTTACATTTTACAGACAATTAGTTCAAATGGTTATTGAATGGGCACCCTGTGACTTCCAAAGATGAATTGAACTGAAAATACCTTACCTTGTACAACTGTCCCAATTACCATATCTCCATCAATACAAGAGTACAAACGAAACTTAGAATAGAACTAATAGCATTCGCTTTGGTATTTAAAATATCTTCTCAAAATAACACAGTATCCGTTACCCGATTCTCAATTTGCTATATTTTCACTCCGTAGGGTACAAACGAAAGGAAAGCGGTACAAACGGGTACAACGATGACAGCACTTCTCCATTTTTCCGATTTGAAGTATCTTGAAGAATGACCAATGTACCTCTTGCAAAAATTTTAATTTGTTATATTTCCACCACCGTAGGGGTACAAACAGAAAGGAAAGCAGTACAAACTGGTACAAACGATGACATTTTCAGATTTGAAATATCTTGAAGAATGATTTATGGAAAGTTATACCATGGGTAAATTAAGCTGACTGAGTAGTCGACCACTTACGTCTATTGTGACAGATCAACGTATACCTAGCCTCCTTTAAAATTAGCTGTCTACAGCTCCCTGACCAGTATTATTACTAAAAATGTGAAAACAATTTACACACGTTCTGTTGTCATAGTTTGGTGAATGTGAGAAAGATTAGAGGATGGTCAGAAGACATCACATTCATAAGCATATTCTATGCTGAAACCCCAAACTGAAGGAGCCTTACGGGAACATCAATCAACTTTGTTCATCTATTTAGAATATGTACACAATGGCGAGAAAACGTATTTTTCGAGTTGCATAAACGTCTTTCTAAAAGAAATTGTAGAATATGCCATTAAAACTACCCGCTAGTATTTAGTTAAAGTTTTATTTAGTATTCAATCAATTTTGACAATTTTCATTGTCATTGTCTTAATATTATTCTACAAAAGTAAACTATCATATTTGTAACTTCATAAGTATACATAGCTCTAAAACGAGCAGAGTAAATATTCTCTTAATAGTACTTTTATTTAGAACATAAATTAAATAAGTTCTTAGGTATTTTGGTTGAAGTAAATTCTGATGTAACTTTTACTTAGAAAATCTACATCAAAGGAAGTGGGTTGTATAAGAAAATCGTAAAATTTTATTTTACTTTCTTAATTACATGACTACGAATTTAAAATAGCTCTACTTACGTCAATTTTGACATATAAAAAAAAAATTAATGAAAATAAGGGATTCATTGGTGCTCTTTGGCAGATAATTTGCTAAGGTTACTAAGAAAATTTGCTGCTTCTATCGAATGAAAATTATTTGGTTTGTTCCTAGTTTGTTCAGGAAGAAAAGTTAAGGGTTATTGCTCCACAGGCGGAACATTAGTTTTATATTCTTATTTTTATTACACAATTTTTAACTTAATTATTTTTCTATAGTGTTTAATTTTTACATTCTTTTGTATTATTGAAAATTTTTCATAGTTTATTTTTGTCGCTTTTTTATTGTAATGTGTGGTATTTATCAAATTACACAATACCACAACAGTGGCGTATGTACTGGGATTGATAAACTTGTATATAAAAGTTGCTTTTACGTCATCTTAAAACACACTTACGTCCTCATTTGCGACCGCAGCACTTTTTGTATCATCTGTCAAAAAAGTAAAACGACTGCTTTGTTGAATGACGATACCCATGCCCTCATTGCAGTAAAGTATAATTGATGTGACAACATTTTTTTATTTCTGTAAACAATAATATCCTTACGATTTGCGTAAGATGCAATTCAGAAACGTATGTCGTTTCGTGTAATTTAGGCAAGCATCGCATGTAGTATAATCTGTTATTTACATAAACATAACCTTACATTTGTAATTGGTATTTTTTTCAACTTTCCTTACGAGAAATCATGTTTTTAATACTATTCTTATTATATTCATATAGAAGAGGAAGTTTAGTAAGTACAGGTGGGCGTTTTATTAGGGGCCAGTACCTTTTCTCATAAACTATTGCCCCTACAAAAATTTAAATACAAAAGTTGTTTCGTCTTACACGAATTTTTTTTTAAAATATACACAGGGTCAGCCAAAGTGCTGCAACTGACATCAACTTCAAAATTTTACATGGGACACAATGTATCTTTTTTACATTTTTCTAAACGAAACAGTTTTAATTCAGTTTTAAAAATAATTTGGGTACCTAAATAATAAAAATAAGCCTAAACTAAATAAAATATATTACAAACGGGATTCTATTAATAAAAAGAAAACTAACTGAGGTAAGATAAACACTAAGTAGGCTGTGAATAAACAATAGATTATTGTTTAATATTTTGATGTTTTGATATTTATAGTTAAATTATTACTATTTTGTTTAACCTACAATTCTAGTGTTTGCATAAACTGTGCTATTAGTTTAATTGGTGAAAAATGTTTTCAAAAGAAGGAAGAAACGACATGCTAGAATGTTTTCTCTCCAATGCAAAAAGCCCGGTTTTGGCGTTAAGGGATTACCGAAGGAATCTGTATTTTTAATACTGTTTCGTTTAAACAGAGCTATTTATAATAAATTTGGAAAAAGGTATGTTACAAAAAATTATATAAATAAAAAATCAATGTTTTCTGAATATGTCGAAAACTATTCAATTTAGGTATAGGGCATATATAGTGTACTACTTGCTGACTCATATGGGAAACTTTTTTATTATAGTTTTAGGAAAAAGTTATTTCTTATAGAGTTTCAAACATTTGTACCTGAAAATGTAATCATCAGATATTTCTATTTTGAGCCGTATACGAGGTTTGTTGTAATATTACCTACTTAGAGCAAAGTACCTTAGAGTTTACAAATTCTTAGAATGTGAAAGTTGTTTGTACCAAAAGATATACTGTATCATAGTTATTTAGCATAAAATTAAGATTTCAGATTATTTACGTTTTACATTATAAATTGTACCAAGTTGTACAATTAATACGGAACAATAGTAAATAATCACAAATCTTAATTTTCATGCTAAATAGCTGTAATTGCATAATTAAATATAACTTTTAATTTTAAACAACTTTACTTCATAAAATTTTTCTGTATTGTAAAAGTAAAGGTACTTTACTCTTGAGTAAGATTAATATCTTTTGACAAACTTCAGATACTGTTTGTAATAAAAATATCTAATGATTGCATTTTAGGTGTTAGATAATGCAGAACTTATTATGAAGAAAACCTTTTTCCTAAAACTAATAATAAAGAGTTTCCCATATGAGTCCAACTTAAGTAGACACACTGTATATATATATATATATACTAAAGATACCTATTTTGATGCTCTTTAATATAAAAATATCTTTATACAGGGTGTCTCATTTGAAAAAGTTGGGTTTTTACTGATAGAAAAAGTTTTTAAAATATCACAACTTTTGGAGGTCCTGTATCGAAATAGGTTTTAGTCATTACGTTAGTCGTTAGTTAGTATGCCAACCTACAGTTGAAATTTCAATTTATTTGCAAAAATGGCCAAGCTTAAACGAGTTTTTGCCAAAGGTCTGCTTCTTTCTTTAAAAATAATGAATTCTCGATTTAAGGCTAAGAACTACTCAATATCTGAATAGGGACTCTATGAAAATTACCTTTATTTTGAACGTTGGAACTAAAATGTCAAAATATAGACGTGTCCCATGTGTAAAATTTTGAAGTTGATGTCGGTGTGCAGCACTTTTGGCTGACCCTGTATATATTTTTTTTATAAAAATAAGTTCGTGTAAGACGAAACAATTTTTGTTTTAAAATCTTTTTGTAGGGACAATTCGCTAATTACATTAACTGAAGCGCCACCAAGTGGCAAGAATTCAAATTCATAATCAGTAGTATACTATTTGTTTACGTATGTTTTGTATAAATTTTGTATTTGAATTTCGTGTATATGCATGTGTTACAATCGCATTTCGTAATAAGTAAATGTTGCAATGGAAGACAAAAAACTAAATGTTATGTTAATTGTTCTGTGTATGGTTGCCAAACCAAGAAATAAAGAGAAAACATTTGAGTTTTCACCACTTCCCAAAAAAAGGAAGAAATTTTATTTTTACAACAACTAAGCTTGGAATAACTGAAAAGTAGACGTGAGAAAAGCTTGGGAAACAGTACTGTTAATGGGAAAGCCAGTAACTGAAACAATGAGAGGTGTTCTTAAGCATTTCAGCAAAGACAGTTTTATATTACCAGGTAAGGATATCGGCATTACTGCATATATGATGTAATTCTCATATATATTATTATTGTTTACCCAAAAATTCATAACGACTAAAAAATGTACCTAGTCTTAATTTACCAAAAAAAAGTATTGAAACCAAGAAACCTACCAATCGATGCAGAAATTTTAACAAAGAAAATGAAGATCAAACAAATATAGACCCAGGCAAGAAGAATATGACAGTTACTAATATTCCAACAGTACAATGTAGAACTTAGACAACTTACATGAAAGTGAAAAATTAGCAGTATCCAGAATGCTGGACTTAGTGAATGCTATTCCTCGAGACTCTTCCAGGAAAACTCAGAACTCCTGGATTTTGGAGTACTAGTGAAAAGTGGAGATTTGTTATTCAGTTTATATGCACTAATTCTGATAAAAATTAAACTCTGTTAACTGGTTTTTAAATTCTTTCAAACTATTAAACACAATTATGGCATATAATACAATTTTTTTGGAAAAAGCGACCAAAACTAAGTGTTAAAGAACAAATAATATTAACTTAAGTTTTGTTATAGAGCATACGGTGGTAGGGCATCTGACAAATCAATTTTGGAATAAAGTAGCATCATTAAAAAGTTAGACGGGCAATAGATGCAGTTATGGTGGATAAGGGTTTTCGCATCGAAGGCATACTACAAACAAATTTTATTCAGTTGATTCAACCACCCTTTTTAAAAGAACAAAACAACTCACAGAAGAACAGTCGAAGAAAAATATTGAAAATTGTTTGAAATCTTTTTGTAAATTGATCTTTGACACTACTGCCAAAAATTGAAAATTTTTTTTACAGTTATATGTGCAATTGTTAACTTGTCAGCTCCTATTTTAAGTGAAGACAATTTATTCAGGAATAATAAGTGGTGATATTAGTTAAGAATAAATGTATTTAAATGAATTATTTATTTTCTAAATAACCGGCAACATGCTCTAAAAGAATTATGCTGTACTTTATGTAACATTTCAACAAAATACTCAACATCAAATTTAACATTAATGTTTACATAACTATGATCATAAGATGAGTATACACAAAATCACATTCCATAAGATTAAGAATTGCTAAAACCTAATTGAACTTGTGCATAGTATGCATGCTTTTTTTAGTACATCCCATCTTCGTGAATTAAAAATTGCACACACTTCAAAAAATCACAAGCAGGTTTATGTTTTCCTATAAAAATTATTGAATGGTTATTTTATTACTGAAATAGAATTTAGTGTCTTACCAGTAAAATGACATTTAATTTCAAGAAGTATTTTCAACAATAACACCATCTGGTGAATATGCCAACCAAGGTTGCTGGCTACTTACAATTAGGCCAGTTTCGACTACTTGCCTGTTCGTTCAGTATATATTGTGTGGGCTGCAGGTTCCTGAGCGTTACCATATGCGGTAAATTTACTTGTAAATGCTTTGGGCCAGAAGTATTTCATAGCTTTGGTTTGCCAGTCATTTCGGAGAATATGTATATAAATGGAATGTTATCCTTGAACTGGTAATTGAAACTGTCTCTATTTATGCCACACTACTTGTAGATGTTTGCTGTGCAACTTCATAAGGGTCAGTATTTGCAAGTTGCTTGTAAAATTATAAACAATGTTTGCAATGGAACGTAGGTAGTTTCAATGCATGAAATATATTGCTACTTTGAGTATTTTCCAATAAAGTTCTCAATAATGGATTGAGAGTATTAAGGTTTTTCGGTGGCAATTTATCGATGAGCTTTCGTCCTTTTCCTAAAACAACATTAGAATAGACGCCTATAAGCATAAACTAAATACAAACATGTCGGCGTAAACCAAATGCACTCGGTAACGAAGTTGCAAACGATATCCAACAAATTTTCACTCCTCTCCTGTTTTAATGGTTATGCTTTCTAACAATTTTCCAGTACATTCTTGTTCTAATAAAGGAGCTGGCTTGTACTGTTCTTCACCAGTCCGTGTCGTCCAATAACATTTTTAAATCTGTCGTTGACAATAATGGCGTCTCCTGACATTATCCATAAGCAAAATTATCTTTTACACATGAATATTATATTTTCAATTGTTTTTACCTTGAACACAAAAAGTAGTACAGCTGCAACGTGTTTACACTGTCCTGAAGTTCCTGCTTTACAGGTACACAAAAATGATCCCACTGTAACTTCTTTTTTAGAATGATAAACGTTCTTTTATTTCAGGGTTTGTTTAGTTAATGCAGTTGTTTGCAAATGACAGGGCAAAAATTGATATTTTTGGCTTTCTTATCAGTGATCCCACATGTTATTAAATGCTTTGCATTTAATACAGCTTGTCCTTCATTATACACCTTGAATTAGAGTAGCATCCAAATACTCAAACAATTTTGCAGTGATAGGAAAGACCCTACTTCCATAAGTTTAAACGAGTAAATAAAATACAATTTTATATTTACTATTTGTTCTTTACACATTCAAACTTACCTGCACAGTGACCATACGAATAACAATAATAAACCAAGAAAAAGTAAATGCGAGTAAATGTCGCCTGATAATAAAGCATGTAACACACACAAGGGTTACAAGTATACTACTTAGCGGTCATATTGTAAGCGGCAGTAGCGCCACCATCGGTGATGTAAAACGCGAATAGAAAAGGTACTGGGCCCCTAATAAAACGCCCACCCTGTACATTAGATTAGCAATAAATCAATGATTAACATGATACCATATAGGAACACTATGATGAAAATGGCGAGACTTTAATTATGAAAATAGTTACTGACTATTTCATACGACATCATGTCAGTATCGGATTGGTGCCTTTTACGCACAGTTATGCAGGTATTTTATGAATTAAAATACAACTATTTACTGTACTTACTACTTACGATGCAGAAACATTGATCGATGCAAATATTTTGACTTCGATTAAAAAGGCACGAAAGAAATGCAGATCCTTCAGTGGTAAACAAAAACGTGGAAAATGAAAATCATGTCTTGATAATTCCGTGAAGTTGGGATGCAGTTAAACAAACAATATGTGATATACACAAATGTGTATTAATAAAGTGGAAAAAAATTCAAATAGTACACCTTAATGCAATTTTAAAGAAACTTCTTCGTTATTAGTTAAGGAAGATAAATTATTTTCTAAGAAATGCCAACAGTTAACTGTAACGGCAATTGTATGTTAATGCAACATCGTCATCAAAGCGATAACTTCAAATGCAAACACCCAGGTGCCAATATGGGCTGCCATGTATGTTGTTACATGTTCTTTTACACGAGATTGTCGTAAGAACACATTTCACTTATAAATTATTTCATTTGTTCATTGGCCGGTTGCAAAAAAACTTAGATAAAATTGTTAAACCATAGTAACGATTGTTTTCATGCTGCTTTGTGTTATGAAGTTGTGCAAACGGTCATACTTAATATATAATATTTTATGCACAGCTTAAATAGTAATAATAACTGTTACTGCCATTACTTATCATATATTTTTGTCCGAATTTGAATTTGAGGTATTTAATTTTAGTATATTTAGTAGTTAGTGTTATTAGTTAGGATATGATTAACTTTAGTTAGATTTTTCTTTATTTTTTATTTTTGTACTACCTATAGTTTATTGTAGATTATCTGTAAATAACGATTTCTGTGGAAACAAATCAAGTTGCTGAGTTGTTTATACTAAGGATTAAAAAGATTATTACTTAGTAATAAGCGATGTTTATTATTACTCAATAAGGCAAAATTTCAAAACGCACAGCAAATTCAGATAATTTTTATTTCAGGATAACATCTAATATGAACTGGTCAAATTTAATTCACTAAATTGTTTGTATTCGTTGTCTGAGATGAATAATCTGCAAAAGTGCATATTATTGTTATTCTGTATCTATTGTATCAACAAAAATAAAATATAATTTGAAAGAAAAACTGAATAAAAATTCTTGACAATGTCAAATTGTTTCATTCTTTTAGCATTCGTACGTTATTTTAGAGGGACCGCCTAAAACGTTGTGTACTGCGGTTGGGAAGGTTTTTTCGGCTTTTTCTGAACAATCAGAGCGCCGAAAAACTTACAGTCTTGATACAATAAATAACTATTTTTACACCTGGGAAAACCTAAAAGTATTTTTATGGTCTAAATTTCTCTAAATTCGTAACTATTATGTCATATAACGTATGGAATAAAAAAGAAAGGGTTAATTTGTTCTTAATAATCACATTTTTTGGCATTTTCCGTTACCCAGTTTAGCTAGGTTGTCATCACATCTTTAGCGTCTTCTTAATTTCTGGTTTTCGTTTTCTGCAGTACTTCTGGTTATGTTTCGAATATGCTTCTTAGAAAATGACTATTTTGTTAATGATTACTGTTTGCCTTACGTTTGTCTCGTTCGATTATTTTGCTGGTCTTTCTTTTTGTATGATGGTAAATATATAGTTCTTTGTAGTTATTGCAATCATTAACACAATTAATTGTATTTATCTCTCAATAGTCTTTCCTTTCGGTTTTATTCAGTTTATTGGTTCGCTCACTTCTCTTATTTTAGCTATTGTTTTCTTCATCTCCCGTTTAACGCTTTCTTTGTGTTTTTCGGTTTGGGTATTTGTTCCGTTTAGTCTTGTTTCATTTTAGTGTAACATTTTTGACATTCTCCGATTCGTGATATTATTCTGCGACTGGTGATTTTTTTGAAAATATCAATATTATGGTACTGTGTCATAAGAGTAGGGAACATCTACTTTTAATAGATCTGTAGCAGCCGTTTGAAAAAGATTAGGATTGTAAGAAAACAATTTTTAAAATTAGTACGGAGATAACCACTAATCGATAAAGTTTCGTATTTTCCTGGTTATTATAATCTAGATTTGTTTGTAAAAAAGACCAAAAAATATTTATTTAAAAAAATTAAAGCTACCACCTAACGTAAAATAATTTAAATGACAAAATTATTTTAATTATGGATATTCCCAAACAGTGGGACCTTCTTTGTAGGAGAATACTGGTGAGGGATGATTAAAACTATGTCTATGTCTTTTGCCGACGTTTCGACTAGCGTTGGCTAGTCTTAACCCGCGCATCTAACTAAGAATTGGTGGATATAATCTACTACTCTTAAAAGCATCCAGACTAACTTGATCACAAAATGTGTAAATAATTAATTAAACAATAACTTATTGCCTCTAGTTTTTGCTTCTCTAACGAAGGGAAGAAAAGCGTCACTTATGTACTGTCGTGCTCGCTGCAACTTGCATAAAAGATGTAAATTTTTTGCTACTGTAACTATGTTCAAAGTGTAACATTAGTATATTATACACCGTTGTGAAGATTGTCATTATTGCCTTAGCACAAGGTGCGTAGGCAATCATGGATTCCCTACAACCATGGTGTATATACTATTTTTTCCAATTACTAGCCAAATTTAATCAAAAATTAGAAATAAAACATTTTTCTTAAAAAAATTAAGAGCACAGGAATGCAAATAATTCAACTGCAACTGATTCACTAAAGACTTGTGTGTGGCATATTTCACCCTCATTATCTGAAAATTGTTCGGAGTAATATGTAAAGTAGTTGGGATTTTAGAGCCAATCGCAGCGGTTTGATTTGTCTGACTTGTAGAAATTTCTATTGTCTTCGAAGATGCTTTTTTGTTATTAAAGATTATATCGTATTTAATCAAGATAATTTGCACTGACTTCATTAAATAGAGGACATCGAAGAAATACACAGATTTTCTTATCGTTTACAAGAAGGTATGGTTTCGTGATGCATCTAATCTTTTAATTAGGTTTCGAAAATTAGGAACTCCTGATAAGTTACCACTTGCCTAATATTGGCACTGCGTTGTAACTTTTCTATGCAGTTCAATACTGTCGACTTCACTTGTCACCTTGCATATCGTATTTGTAAAGATGTAGCAAACGGATTGTTTAAATTTTTATATATAACTCTAACCATGATCACGTAGCACTTTGAGGTGGCAAAATTTAAAACCTACTTTAAAATTGAGATTTTGGGGGTCGTAAAAATATAATTTTAGTGAAAATTGTTTATAGTCCTCTGTGTATCTCCTACTTCTTAGTGGTTTATTTTAAGTCCATTTGGCTTTCACAATTTGTGCTCCTCGGGAAGAAAATTATCACATAACCTGCAGTCGTTGTGCTCTCGTTTGGTAATGTTAACTTCAATTGAAGTGTTCCTCCGTAATTCCCTTTGCTAGGAGTATTTGAGCTGCAAGCTTGAGTATAGCTTGGGTATAGCTAGAGATGTTATTTACATCGATTCTGGAAACACTTTAAGACAAAAATTTCATTTATTGCTACCAATATACCTGGCATCATTTGAGAATTGGGTTTTCAGAAATTGACACTTGTAATTCATTTAGGAATGGCAAGTGTTCGTCAAGCATACCGTTAAGTTTTTATTGTCGACATGTTTATGCAACAGATCGACCATCCACATTCTGTTAACCATTCAAACACCTACAACAAAATGTTTGTAATTTACTTAAAATTATTCTTGTAACTTAATCCAGAGTGGTTAAATCTCCTTTGGGAAACGTGAAAAACTGGATTCTACCATCATATTTAATAAATAAATAAATTCAGGTTATGTATTTGCGGTTACAAGATGGGGCCCAAATTTTTAAACTAATGACATTTTTTTTATTCAAATAATTTTATCGTGTTAGGTAATTTTAAGCAGCAAATACGTTAAAGATATCTCCTTGATATACAAAAATTATGTTGCACTCGTTTTTGTTAAACAACTATTCTTGGATTTCAAAAAGTTCTCTAATATTAAAAATTATTTTAGCAAATTTGTAGTCCTCAAATTTTTATCTAAATCAACAAAAGTTACTGAGGTACTAATTTGTTTGTCGCTTGACATGGACTTTCAGCGGCAGTCTGGTTTGTCGCTAGTTTTCTATTTGTGCATTCCAGTCTCGGCTATCCTTACTTTCCACAGTCTACTTGTTTCTATAGCTCATCACATAATTCATACAGTTTTTGTGTATTCTGCTAGTTTATAGTCTTGCATAGGCTGAGTCGGAAGTGTGGTTCAAAAACTAAAAAAAAAGAGAGAATTAGGATTGTGTTTCTTTCGACACAGTCTCCACTGCTGTTTATTGTTTTCTTATTTTTGTAATATTCCTTAGACTGGAAAGTCTATGTTCAAATCTTCATTATCTTCATCTTTTTATTCTTCCTATATGTATCTTTTCTATCATGTATCCTACCATCATGTGGTATCTTGTTTTTCCTAACTTTACTGTTCTGCTCCTTCAATCTGACTGTTTAATCTCTTTTCATCCACTAATCTGTTTATGAAATATATTACGTATTCTTTAACTGATACTACCTTTTATCATTATTTCGCATCCTCTTCACTTCTTCTAAAAACCAAAAATTATTATATTGATTTTCTTATTTCTCTCCAAATTTTCATTCCTGTCTTTTGTTACTTTAGTTTCTTACAGAGCTTACGTATTCTTTTTGTAGTTTGAAGTGCGTCTGTTTCATGTCGGATTTTCCTTTCTCTGTTGAAATAAATAATTTTTCCACGACATACTTAGAAAACGGACGTTTCTTTCTTTCTACAAATAGTGAGGAAAATTCGTTTTTCCTCACTAGCGAAGAAAATAAATGTCGTGTTACAAAATGCCTCTTAAAAATGTAAGAATCTGTTATTAGAACTATATGCGCCTAGTAGTTAGTTAAACAATTTAATTTAGTATTCAATAAGGTTTGTTTAATTTAATATCATATATTTCGACTTTAAAATTGCTATCCTACATTTATTGGTTAGAATTACGCGACTGCGCTAGACAGATTGAAACCACGCCGATACTACAGAATACTGTAGCGACTAGCTGGTTACGTTTACAATATTACTTCTTTCATTAGGCTGTTTTGGGGAATGTCGAAAAATGTTGTGTCGAACTCATGAGGAAAGTTTTTCCACTCTCACTCTAATGCCTCACGAGCGTAGCGAGTTCGAGTGGGAAAAATCGCTTTCTCACTTGTTGGACAAATAACTAATTTAAGACTTAGTTTTCTCGTATTTATAAAATGCATTAAATTTTGATGAAACAATTAGTGAACGTAAATTTATTTTAGTTTGATAGGGATAAGTATCGCTTATTCCGGAAAACTAACTTTAATAAATTGGAAGTGAATTTCTAAATTTAAGTCTAAAATATTCTTTAATAAATACAATTTAATTTTTTATTTGTAAGTATATTTAATGACTTTTTTAGAGTGAACCTTTTCACGCCTACAAAGGCACTGGGTTGTGGTAATTGTATTACAAATGAATGTAATATATATTTGGAGAATTATTCGGAATTTATACGGTTTGATAAACTTGATCCTCATATTTCGTTTTCCAGTGGGATATAATTTAAATTGTAAATGTTCATGAGTACAATAAAACTTCGTGACTATAGATATATATTTCCATAGAGAAACTATTTCGTGGGTGCAGATCGCACGGTAACAATTTAGCTATAAAATTACAAACTAATTAAATGTAAATTAAATGTTATGAAACCTATATTTTTGTCAATAATTTAGATATTGTAAGAACAAACATTTTTCATACGATACATCTATAATTCATAGTTTAGATACTACTCACTTTTTTGGACATTAAATCTACGTTTTATAAAAACGTGTGACGAAAAACGAGTCGGTGACAAAAGAATTAAGTTTTTTTATATCTCAGTTGTTTTTTTTGTTTGCTTTTTTGATCTTTACGATAGTATATTTTGTTTAGTTTTGTTTAGGAAACAGAGTATGGTCAGTTAAATATATAAACTCAATTGGAAAATATTCCTATAACAAATTAACACGATATAATTATTCATCTCTATGAAAGGAAATATTTTCGATATGTAAATTGTATTTCTGTTAAAAATGTTATTTACATTGCATATGTTCATTATTTAAAATATTTTAAGTTAATCTTCCTTTGTTATTCTTGATCGTCACACGCAGTGATGGACTGCAGTATCGACATTCCCTATTGTTACCTACTTAATTTGTCTTGCAAATTAAAATAATTGTTTTAATTTAATTTAAGTTTGTAATTACTTACATTTGTTGCGTATGTTAATGTTCGATCAATACTAAATGATTTTGATTTTAATATTTCTTCTAAATTTAAATATGATATTCTTGCTGACTCCTGAAATTAGTAATAATATTGTACATGTAGACGGATATATTTTGTACGAAAAGATAAAGGGTCTAGGGAAGTTGGTGTGGATTCTACTTGTCATCTTCACTAAGATACAAAGTTTTACATACAACTTCTGCAATTGAAGAAATGCGACTATCGTAAAGATAAATTCTGAATGTTTAGTTATAGAAGTTGTTTACAAATATCCGTCTCATTACTTTAAAGATTGTATTCATGAACCTGAATTTTCACTATTACATATGTGATGTCGTTGTCTATAAACGTATTATGTCTGGGTGATTTCAATATTGACTTGTTAAACCTGTACAGTACCTAATCGTCTGCGAGACATTCTCAGCTTGCACCAGTTGATTGAACAACCCACAAAAAAACTACAAACACAAGTTCCTCCTTTATAGACTTATGCCTGTTTGCACAGTTTTAGATTAACATTTGGTTTGACTAATCGCCACTAAATGTAACTAGCAGTTAAACAAAAGTATCCTTGCACCGAACAAAGTTTAAGTAACCGTAGATTATTTAAAATTAATGTTGGCAATACGCAAATTACTAGAAAATATAGGTATACTTCATTTTATTACGTTGTGTTTAGTAACAGAGATAATAACCTCTTTGAAAGTTTTTATTTATTGTGTTCAGTCATTGGTTTTATGTTTTAATAAATCATTAGTGAACACAACACATCTACGTACACGCTAAATAAGAAGTGCAAATGAGTAATAAATTGGCAAGGCTCGTGCAAGGGGGCAAATTTTAGTGCAGACGAGAAGCATAATAAGAAAATACAACACATAATCGAAACAAAATAACGGACGTCGTGGACCAAAATAATGACCGAACTGAATGCAACTGGTCCATTCTTTAGTGAATCGTTCAACTCGCAGCGTTAAGACGGTATGAAAATAAAAGAACTGCCCGAAAGAATGCTGCCAAAGAGCGAATTAGTTTCATTACAACAGGAGGGGGCCTCCCATCGCCTCAATTCAAGATTCGTTGATGACCTGACGATGGAAATTGTAAACACGAAACTGTTTTGGGATTAAACAACAAATTTGATGGGAACGGGATCTATACTAATAGCTACGAACTATCTTCAACTCTGAAAATGAAGCTACTCAGATGAAGAAAGAACAGAAAATAATATTGTAAGTATGTAATGATAATGTAAGTTCTAAAACATTAAACACAGCAATAATTCTAAAGTATTTGTTTCAGGCTCTAGAAACTACCACTGAGCAATCAGTTGACTGGGGCAAGTTGAATGTTAAATTAAAACTCAATTGAATTTCAAAGGCAATAAAGAAAATGGAGGAGAAACTATACTTCACGACGCAGGCCAAATAAATGCATCTGGAGGTTCTACATCACCATCATTTATGACTATATTATGTAAAATAGCAGTTGCTACTATTATAGTCAATGCAGTATTAACTTTTACTCTGCAACCATATGCCAGCACAGGGAATCTAAGTTTAATATTCGGAAACACCGTTCTATTGTGTTTCGTTCTGATGTGGCTTTTATTATATAATTGCTTTGCTGGAGGACAGGTTGAAGAAGGGTCAGTAAAAATTTTTTTAAGGATACTCACTATTCCTGTAAAATTATTGTTTAATTATGGGTTCTGACATTTTTCTTTTTTACCTAACAATATGCAGTTTGAATATGTATTATCCATTCACCACGTAATCGGCAATGAGCAAAGATGGTCGCATCGTGCTACCACATTAATAATTTTCTAGATTGGCACACATATCATTTGCGGTATTTATCGGAAAAATATGATTTCCTATTTCGGAATATTTCAGCATCTTCTCACCTACAGTAATACAATAATTATAATATAACCAATACACTGCCTAAGAAAGTATACTCACCAGATATTTTAATGAGTTTTTATTTTATTTATTTTATTACACGGGCAAAAGCTACCCTTACATGCAGTTCAATTTACATAGTATAAGATCTTTTATTGTATTTTTCTTGTTAAAACCTGGATTTGATATAGTATAATTATGTAGATGGGGATTTTGTGATTTATCAAATGAGATTGTCACACATTTATTAATATTTAATGACATACAATTTAAGAATCAATTTTCCAAAGTTGATTTTTGTATAAGGTCATACAGTCACTGGGTGTTTTTATTACGGTAAAAAATTTAAGGTCATCAGCAAATAGTAATTTTTGAATGGGACTCGGTAAATCCAGATCATTAATGTATATTAAGAATAAGTAAGGACCCAAGAGGATCCTTGAGGAACACCCAATTCATTCTTGAATGTATTTAGAGACTGCAGATTTAATTTTTACGCTCTGTTTTCTATTCGTGAGGTAACTATGAAACCAATTTAGAAGTGATCCATTTAATCCATAAGCTCTCAATTCTTAGCAATAAGATGATGGGTGATTGACTTTATCAAAGCTTTAGTGAAATTTGGTAAATATTGCATCTACTTGATAACCTGGTGTGAACGGAATCAAGCAGAGAAGCTTGAAAAGATAGTAAGTTTGTGACCGTTGATCTACATTTCATAAAGCCATGTTGATCATTACTGATTATGTTTTTAAACAAGGTGTTAATACATCACGAACACAACTTTTAAAGAGTTTAGCAAATGCAAGATTGGAATTGCAATGGGTCTATAGTTTGAGATCAGTGACTATTCTCACTTTTATGTATTGTGTAATGAGACTAAAATTCTTAAATCATCGGGAAAAAATACCAGAAGAAAGGGACCAATTAAAGAGATTAGTTAAATGTGGTGTTAATATTGAAGCACAATGTTTCAATATAATTGAAGATATTTGGTCAGATCCCGGTCCTTCCTTGATCAAGAGACAGGAGTTTCTGCAGTACAACATCTTGGTTAACTTGAAATGAATTGATATTCAGAGAAGAATCAAAATCGTAATTTTGGGGACATTATTAGCAGGGAGTCAAAAACATTTTGAGAAATGTGGCAGCAAAAAGATCAGCTATACCCTTAGCATCATAGGCTGTTTTAAATTGTAGACATTTCAGATGGGTAATCTTTATGTTTTTGTATTGTATTCACATAGTTCCAGAAACTTTTAATATTATGGGGAATAGAATTTCAATGATTTAAGTAGTTATTGTAATAGAATCGATATAACCTATTGCATTGACTACGGATATTGGAGAACTCAATGTAATCATTTTGATTTTTTGGACTGTTTGTATAGAATATGGTAATATTTTTCATATTGATAGCTTTGTCGTAATCGAGAAGATACCCATCTTGGAAAATTCGGATTCTTAATAAGTCTTATTGGTGTAAACATCTTATTTCCGTTGTCTAAAATATTTACAAACTTTGTATACTTCTTCTGTTTATCGTAGTAGATCTAGAGATACTTCTGACCAATCACTTTGTGCTCCGTCAATTGTCTGATAACTCGTGAAAAGGAAGCTATGTTGTAAAACGCTTACTGTAGTTTCCTGATATCTTTCAATATGTGGTAATTTAACAAATTGGTCGTATTTTCTTGCCAGCGCTTCTGATACTGTAACATCAATTCGTGAGACAGTTGATACATACATACCAGCAAAATCAGCAATACTTTTGTAAGTGTCCTTCTGTAAATAAAATCTTAAACACAATAGTAACTGATTAATTGGTGCGAGACTATTATTTCTGAAACAAGTTACAGAAGTAGGTATAACTTAAAAAAAGCTCAACTTACATATCGTACCGGTATTGAATTCCTGTCGATCAATGTTAACACAAAATGAGCAACATTTCTTCACAGACGGAACGTCTTTGAAACCCCGCTTTGTCCAACTTGTCAAAATAATTTCTACGATTATAAATTTGGCGAGGTAACTCGTGCATGATAAAAATCAATTAACTCCAAGTCATCATCATCGTCTAAATATTCAATTGCATCGATATTCATAAAAATTCAGCAGTTTAAATGTGAACATAACTCATTAAACTTTCAGTTTAGCGCTAAACCGTAGATGAGGATTAAATTTAAACCGCAATAATTCAATATTAACTGATATTTTTACGACGGCGTAAAGTATTTAAATATTCACCTACATTGATTATCAACGTGATTTAGAAACATTGAATGGCATAGGTTTCACAAACATTAATGACAAAGTATCGTTGTTTAGTGAAATGATTATTTCTTGTTTGACGCCAATCCCCCTGTATTAACTGTTAGAGTCACAAACAACACTTACCATGGTTCACCGAAAATTTTAAATTGATCACTTTGATGCAATAAATCCAAAGAAAAAAAACTTATTTTGACTATACTTTACGGCACCCAAGTCTCCTTTGGACCAATTAAAACTTCTACACATTTCCAAATCATCGAATACTAATATTCCTAGTCACCTACAGAATGCCACGGAATTGAACAACTTTTTCATTGACAGTGTATCTCATCTAGAACCGAACTGTAAGAATCCGTAAAAATAATTTAATTACGGTAAATAGATACGCGTATAAATACGAGAAGACGCTTGGCTTAGCCATCTCAGTTCTGTTCTGAAGATTGTCCGAGATTCACCGTTCGCCGAGCCGTACCAGTGTTTTGCCGCATAAACCGAGATTTCAAATCGCCGACACCGCTATTCCACCTGACCACGATTTTTTATTAAGAGTTTTACCGATTTTATGTTACCGTTTGCCGAGTTAATTTTTATTTTTTCATTTTTGTGCCGTCTTCCCAATTTGGGAATAATTTGCTTAGTTTAGTTTCAGCAGTTTATTCGTTGGAGTCTGCAGGGCTACAATAAATTTAATTAGTAATCCGAATCCGTTACCGAAACGTATTATACCTCCGACACTGGTTTTAAACGTAGAGCGCACGTTCTGCGGGCTGAACCTGGTGTACCTATCACCGTGTCGAATACGTGGAGCTAAATAACACACGCGGAAGGACCTGTGATTCCACTACACTGTGCCAAGTACGCTTGGTGTAAATTGAGCGAAAGGGCCTTGCACACCGTTCCTATTCTCTTTGCACCGTGCCGAGTACGCTTTAGTGCCAACTGAGCGAAATGACCGTGAGAGATAAAAGGATTGTGCTGATTACGTTTGACGTCTGCTGAGCGGAAGAGCCGTCTTTTCATTGCTAAGACCGTAACGTAGGGTGTGAATCCTGCGGGAGGCTTAGTAATCCCCTATCCTATATCTGCACCGTTCACCGTAAGTTCGTTCGTAAGGTTTCTATCTAGCGGAAAGAACTTTGCCTCCGCATTATCCGCTAGGCGTTCACCCTCGCCAAACTGTAGTAGTAGCCATACAGAGGCCGTATCCTCCGCTAAACAAACCGATCCGCGTAATTCAAGTGTTTATCAATCCTGCAAAGTTAAGCTCACTAAAGACACGCGCTAAAAATTCAACCGATAAACTCACCGATTCAAGTATCCAAATAAAAATCATTATCAGCGACTACTTGCATCCTCCTACGTTGACATTAAACCACCGTCGTCCCGAGAAATTTAACTAATCACTGTTTCAGGAATAAAAAGCCGGCCACTTGGAAGGTTACTGTATAGAACTTGTCCTGACCGAAATTCATACTGGCTGTTACACTGCCTAAGAAAGCTGCATTCAAGGAAACAGGCTCCTAGTGCGGAAATAACAAAGAAAAAACATTTGAACTGTTAATTTATATTTTATTTACGTATAATAAATAATTGTTAATTGGGATCGTAATAATCTATTCTTCGACTAAAAGTTACCTGAGGGCAAACCGACTACAGAACCTTGATTTAATTCATTGTTATAATAATCACATTTTAAATAACACTAATATTTCATTTTGTTTCAATACTATATCGAAAAAATTATTGGGAATCGTTAAATACAAATCTTACGGTCTGGATAAAATTAATATTGATATGATTAAATTATGCTGTCCCTTTGTATTAAAACATCACTCGTATAATTAATAGCTGTATATAATCGATAATATAGTTTTTCTAATGCCTGGAAAACTCTTCTTTAATAATTCCAATACCAAAATGTTCTAGCCCAAATTCATTTAAGGATTTTAGACCTATTTCTTTATCTGTATTTTCCAAAATTCTTGAAAAGTATTAAAGTCAATTGCAAGATCATCTCTTAACGTACAATTTTGTTATCGGATTATCAATCTGGGTTTCACCCAGTTATAGCACTACAACTTCTTTTAAGTGTTTCTGATGATATACTTCTTTAAGAGACGGCAATTTTATATTTTAACTTTGTTAGACTTCAGCAGCGTTTTTGATACAATTAATCATTCAACTTTGACTTGCAATTTTACATTATATCGGATTTAAGCCTGAAGCAAAACAGTTCTTAAGTAATCGTACTCAGTGTAAGAATAAATAATCAAACTTCGCAGCAAACGATGATATGATCAGGTGCACCTCAAGTATGGTACTGATCCTCTACTATATACAATTTACACTATTAATTTTCACTTATATGTTAAATACTGTAAAGTATACACATATGCTGATGATACATTTTACTCGTTTTTACTTTGTTTACTCGTTGTAATAATCTACATAATCTGCCGTCAGGTATGTTAATTTCGATTTGAAAGTGCATCGTCTCTGCTGAAAGCACTGTCTAGTTTGGAATTCATCCAACCGCTGTTCTTATATTTGGAAATAGCAAAAAGTTGATAATATTAAGGACTTTTTAAACTCTATTTACAAGGGTCTTCCTGCCAATCGTGAGTAATGCAAAAATTTGGGTTTAGTTATGAACAATACGTTTAGGTATAAGGAACAGATTTCTATACTTATTAAAAGAGTTAATATCGACATATATCACAAAAAATGAAACACTGTTGTGCAATTCTGTTTGTACTGTCTAAATTTACATATTGTTTACCAGTGTATGGGTCTTGTATTGATGTTACAGATCAAAATGGAATTCAAAGAGTTCAAAATCCTTGCCTTAGATATATATTTTTGGTATAATGGAAGTATGATAGAATTTCATAACCCACTGGCTAAATATGAAAAAGCGCTACTTACAGCAAACTATCTGTTTATTTCATAATTCATCATAGACAAGAAACCGTCCTATTTATTTGAACGAATATTTTTTCGAACAGATGTACACACTCTAAATGTGTACGATTCACGATCACATCCCTGCTATGACCTACAATATTGAGGGGGAAAACCGTCTACGACAAGAGTGGATTGACTGTCTCCCAATGACAAATGTTCATGACCACGGTAGAAACGACGAAACGATAGCGATAACATTGCTAAATGTGCTCACAGTACATTCATTTCAAGAGGTTTATGCATCCTTCTTTACTGTGTTGTTGTCGTTCGTATCGTTATCGTTAGATGTGAAAACGCCCAATGGCTGTCAATGTTTTGAATTAACGCAATTTAACTCAAAACCTGAATCTAAAATAACTGTAGCACCAGATTTAACGTTAAACCAAAAACTTAAATAATTTACGTCTTGAACTTAACAAACGTTTTTCTAAGGTGAAGATATCACAATTAGATATATTTAAAGTCATCCTAAAATTATCAATAAGAATGATGAAACCTACACTCTCTGTTCAAAAACTAGAAAAAATCTCTAAAAATTTATTTCTCACAATGTCGGGGGCTTAAGGACTAAACTACGCGACTAATAACGTTCTAACAGCTAATTATGGTGTGATAATTGAAACGTGGTTGTTCTCACACATCAGCGTAGTGAATTATCTTTAACAAACTATATAATATTTAGAACTAATAGTTCGTATTTATCGAGTAATAAAGGTGGTGTGTTAATAGCAGCTAAAACAAATTTGTTTATTTCCAATTAATTCCTGTGTGAATGTATAAGACTCCTTATGCAATACTTGAAGGTATCAGAGTCATACCGGACAGACTCTGATGGTGACTTAATTTAATGGCACGATATCTGGCATTGTGACGATATGGGTGTTATTCTGTGTAAAGGTCTAAGTCCTGGTGCTGATATTTTGTCTCATCTACTAATCTTATTTTTGTACAAAATTGGAAATGCGATTATCCATTTTTATGTGTAATAAATAATAATAAATAGTTTCTATTTTCACCGACCTTTCGTTTCCATTGATAGATGATGATGTCAAACACCGTCTCGTTATCTTACAGTTTGCCGAATGCATTTTTAATTATCGTCGAATTTTTGGACGATCAATATTACTTTTGAAGATCATTTTAATTTTATTAGGCGTACCATTTGTATTTAGAATTTTCAACTCAAAATGATGAATGTTTTTATGCTTTACTCGTGAATCTTGTATACTTGATTGTTCAATACTTCTTCGTTGACCGTTCAAATCTGAATGTCTATTTCGATTTCCGAGTTGGGACACGCGGTCCCCTCCTCTCCTGTTCAAACCTTGAACGTTTTTTTTAAACGTTTGTCTCACTTCTCTCAATACCTAAGGTTCTCTGTCTTTACACTCTTAACCTTCCAACACTATACAATTATTTCGTTGATAATGAATTTTTGATAACACTTTTCACAGAGCGTTCAAATAACTTCCTAAACATTTTTTAATTTCACTAAACGGAAAATATTTATTTATGTACAAACTAAATTATTTTATAAAGAAAAATATAGATTTTCTTAGAAATTATTAAACTTTAACAACTGACTTATTTCATTTAAAATGGAAACTCACAATATAAATTTTTATTTGGTGATTTTCGATTTAAACGCAATTTTTAATCATTAAAAATATAACTTCTCACTGCTATATTAAATGAAATGCGTGTTTTACGACATCTCGTGTATAAAGAACACGAACTGTTGGCATTTCTTAGTTTGCAATATTAAAGTAGAACAATAGTTAAAATGAGGGGCAATTAAAGTTTTGTAAACAATAATTCGATATTGTAGATTAAAGTTATAACAAATTCAACTAATGTAATTTAATTTTTGAATATTTTATAAATCATATTTGTTACATGATGTGTGTAAAATTTAGTTTGTGTTTAATAAAATGTGAACGTTGTTACTCGTCATAAGGCATTATCATAACTTTACATTTACCTTCGTTTACAACAAGACTATTCCAGTTTACTATAAAAATACATCACTACATTTTAAAAATATTGTTCATTCGGTGAATGGCAGTGGAGAAATCGTCATCATCTACGGAAATAAGTGCGTCGTCTGATGTAACTAATTTTAAAAAAGTGTCTACATCTTTGACAATATAGAGTTTGTCATATCAGTTATATATAAATGAATAGTAATGGCCCAAGAACTCTATCTTGGGGAACACCAAATACAATTTTAATTTAATTTCATATTTCAGTATTCACTTGTAATGGCTTGGAGTAAGATAACTCGATAACCACTGAATAAAAGGTTCACCAAAACCAATGAACGTAATTTATCAAGAAGAAGATTTCTGTTACTAACTTCAAAAGCTCGATATATTTATATATAGCTTGGGACAATCACGGTAATCTAGTATTTTTCACCAACTGTACAAAAGGTTGAAGAGCAGTCTCGTAGAATGTGAAGATGTAAATGATTAGTAGTAAATATTTTATTCTTCTCGATGAAAGGTAACAGTTGCTGAAGAATTAGCTTTTCTCAAACATTTTGTCTTCATATGAAACAACATTAATAGGTCCAAAATCTTCCAAAATAGCGTGTGCAACTCTAGCTATAAGAGTGGTTGTTTTTTTTCACTGAAATGGAAATATACAGTTGTTTATAGATGATTATACAGGGTGTTAATTAAGTAATTTGTACAAACTTTTAAAGGGTGAATTTTGACTAATTTTAAAAGTTCATATGAACATGGGTCCGCAATTTGGTTTCTGAGATACAAGGCATCCAAAAATACTTTATTTTTATTTGGCCATTTTCAGAAATTATTGTAAATGTTACTAACTAGTTTAGTCTAGTCGTCTAAATGATCTAAATTTGTTACCTTATAAAATTATTTTTCAAAGACTCAGAAATGATCTAACTTAAAAATTTCCAACGCAGGTTTAACTTCAAACCTGTTTTTATCGAAAACGGCTGCTTTTAGCGACAAATAGTAAGAGTACCTTTGTATGTAAATTGAATGGATAATGGGTCTGCCTAGTCAAAAATAGCATACAATGCGAGACAAAAAGTTACGGTTAATTATTCAGGAACAACACTGTATGTGGCTCCCTAATAACTTTTTGGCATAAAATTGCTAAAAAGTAAAAACAATTCTTGAACCCCTATGACTATTTTAAGGTAAATGAAACACATATCACATATCATAGCAACAATAAAAAATATTTTGACAAGATCAATCAATATCAGTTACTTACAGTTTTTGTCAAATGATATTAATCAAAATATAACAATAGCCAAATCTAACAATCAACAGTAAAAACGATTAATTAACGAAGACAAAGGCGAGCATCTAGTCAAAATAAGCAACAAAATCAAAAATTTTTTCGACAATTTTCAAAATTTTATTAAGGTTTTTTGTTCGATTTATTGACCCCATCACTAGACATATTTTTCCCGGATATCTTACACCCTGTATATGGACGTGAGGTCAACTAGTTTCCAATAAGAAATTATTTGGTGCCTAGCTTGAAATAAAATGGAAACTTTCCTGAAGTATTAACATTCAATAATCTTGTGTGTTGTTACGTTCTTTTCTATACGATTATCTGTTGGGTCTTAAATTCTTATACTGCCTAAATGTAAATTAGCTTAGAAATTCGTGTGCTTCGTATAGGTGACGTAGAGAATACATTTGTTTAAAAACATTCAAATACACATTTGCGTAATTTCTAAGAAACATAATGTTCATCATTGAAATATTGAAAAACATATACGTAGTATTTATTGATTGTTTAAATATTATAATGTTATAATTCAATTAATTATCATACACTTGGAAATGTAGTATGTTATACTTTCTGGGCTCAGATTGTTTACATATTAATTACAACTATTTGGTCTGACAAAAGCGACAACTTAAAAGTAAAATTGAAAATAATATTATATCTCAGTGAATTACTTATACGCGTTTCTGCCTCCTTGTGGCTTATCAGTACTCAAAAGCGAGTCCACACGTTGGTTAAAGACTATCACTGTTTAGGCAAATTTGTGGGAAAATTGTTTCATGTTATAAATCGTAAGGTGAAGGTAATTTATTAGTGGATTCAACCACTGATCTGCAAATTCAGTTAACCATGGGATGAATTTCAAGCGCGTAGAAATTTTGTAAATTTTTGAAGATGTTAATAGTGCTTTTTATGGTAAACATTTTTTTTTTGAATTTGTGTGTTACAGTCATGGTAGGTTACGTGTAAAATTTCTAAATTGGTCTGTTGGTGCTAAATTGATGTGATCGTTGCTCATTTATGAAAGGACAGTTTGTATAATTATTGCCCACTTTGGTAACGCTTCAAAATAGTGGAACATCATGGAAAGTTTAATAATTACATACGCAGTTAATGAGGTTCTTAAGCAGTGCGTGAAGTTTCATTTTATCAATTACAAGATAAGATAACCGTCTTACACCTATTATATCCATAATGTATATGGTTACGTTTCAGTTGCGTCTAATTAAAAGGGAAAACCGATAATCTGTATGGTTTTTGTTAAATGTTAACTTATTTAAAATGTTTGAAACATGCAGATTTTTCATTAATTCTCGTTACTAAATTCATCCACTTTTAATAGGTTTCTAGATTGTTAATCGATATTATATTTTTGTTCTTTTACTAATGACGTCAGCAACGGACATTAACGTAACCTGTTGAGATGACTTTCAGCTCCAACAAGCATTGTTAGTAGTTAACTTAATAGGACGTTTATTTTACTTTAATTAGCGTTCATTAATTTAACATAAACTGTTTAACAGTTACAACGATTTAAGTAGCAGATTCAATTTTTTAAATAGATTTGTTCCAAACAAAAGATTTGGCTAGATTTACTTTATGTAAGACACTAAACAAGCGCTGTCCCGAAAGTAATAAAACGTGTAAAAGCGTATCGAAAGGAATTTGCTCGAAAAACGTCTAAGAGCGTATAAAGTGCCCCGCAATGTGGTAAAAGTGTATCGAAAGTGTGCAGCGACTTAAAACATTTTGTTAGAAAAATAAAATAAAACGTCTAAGAGCTACAATAGATTGGATAGAAAAAGTGAAAGAAAACTAATGACATAAATATACTATAACCCATAACGTTTGAGACGGGTTCAGGTACCTGCTTGTTCAAGAGCATCAGGCGCCCGCTCCCTTTAAATGTTTTAAGACTTATTTTTCTCGAAAGAGGTTTTCAGAAAAATAATAAAAATAGAATTTCTAATTACTTTTCTCTAATAACTTTTTGTACAATTAATTATTGATACTGATAATACAATCAGCATCTCAGAATTATTTCTTGGATCAAAAATAGTTTATACAAAAGTTCTGTATAACTAAAATGACACAAATAACATTTCTTTCAAGAAAACTGTGTAAATGAATATTTTTGAAAATATTCCAAAATGGAAAATCTATGTTTCGGTATTAAATGTAACACCCACATGGCAAGTTATATATAATATCGTATTTGCTATACGGACGGATGGATGGCTGGTAAGGACGAATGGTGTCATTATAACATACAATACGAGGGGATTTTAATAAGGCATGGTGTACATATCAAAAGAATTTATGGGAATTTATGGAATTGGAATAGGAATCTATTGGGAATTTGCACTATTCATTGGGAACACCAATTGTAAAAATGATTTGATTTTTGTTTTTAAATTTTTTTTTCCATATAAAAGTCAAAATAAAACAGAAATTTGCTTATGAATTATGATGATAACGGTCCATTAGATTTTCGAAATTATTCAAGCTTATATAAAAATCAATTATGTAACGATGCGTGATACGCAGATAGTATATATAAGCTTCCTATTGCTTTTAATTTTAGTATCGACCATTGATGATGATAACTGAGCTATTGAAACACGTGTCCGGAGTAAAGTTTTTGGTGCAGTTTTTTGTTTGTTTAGGAAACTCTTGAGTGAGTCAGAATTGAATAGGAATTTAATGGAAATTCATTGGGACTTATTCATGAAGAAGGAATTTAGTGTAAACAATTTTACAACTGATTTCACTCTCGGTACTATACCTAATTTCTCGAACAGGTGAAACAAAAGGGTAGCAAAATTTTCGGTTATTTATGAAAATGGGAGGATTAAGTTTGTTATAAATGCTAAATAAAACAATTTAAAATTACAGAAAATTATTTAAATTTTCAGTTCAAATAAAAGTTGTAGAAAATCTCATTTACAATTCAATCGGCGAGATTAAGAACAGTACAAGTCTAGAAACGTTAAGAATTTGGGAAAATAAAAATACTGTATATTTTATTTTGTTATGTTTCATACAATTTGAGTGTGTACAGATAAGTTTTAATGTTTCAATTTAGACGTACTTTAAGCTAGAAATCAAATTTTTGGCTGATAGGCTATTCACAAAAAAACAAGTTTGACAATACTGTTCTTTTTAATTCAATGTCGGTATTTTTGTAATTTTGAACAAAATGATTGAATATAAAACATTACGATGTGGAAAAACATATTTTATTCGGCAAAAATGAAAATAATCAGATTTGGTTGGCATCTTCACCATCATCTTTATTAGTCGTTGGCTAGGATGTTATATAATAATAAGACTTTAGCTGAGTATTTCATTATTTGTTTATGGATGTTAATTTTTTCTGGTTATTTGGCACTGGTTCGTGATGAGTAGGAATCTTCGACTTTGATTGTGTTTTTAGTAACTAGATAATATAGAATAGAGTTCACTTATGAAATCTCTAAGCATTTGGCATAGCCTGGCAATGGTGATTTATATACAACTGCATATATTTTGGACATTGAAAATGTTTCATTGGGTCTAGCATCATTTTGCAGCTTTTCTTATAGAATGGTGGCCACCAATTCTTTGAAATTCAGTATGTCTCTGTAGGAAACGATTTTTATGGTGAATCGGCAATTTTTTTAATTTCTTATTCTTCGTGAACATAAACAGTGGGCAAAAATAAGTGTCCACAAATTGTAAACTGGTGGTAGATCATTTTGAAACGTTTAAGACTTTGTATATCATTAAAAATCTCACCATCGTGCCCTGGACATGCGTCGGAGATAAGTGTGTAATTCTTGAACTTCTTAGGAATATGGTTCAAAATATAATCGTTCACGAAGGTGCGTACTTCATTGGGACATTTCTGGCTTGACCTCCATGATACTTGTGTAGAAATGTCCAGCATCTGTTTTTAAATGGGAATTTCGAAGCAATAAACCCAAAGCTGTTTAAAGTGTGGGAGGCAAATTCTTGAATGTAATCAAAAGGGATTCCTAAAATATTAGGGTGCTCTTTAGACAATTTCTGCACCTCTTGCATTTTACTATAAAACTTTTGCCCTTCTATGAACAAGAAGTTCTACCGCACAAACTCTTTAACATTATCATTCAAACTTTTATTTTTTTAATCAGTACCAAGTAGTTCGTATCTACATTAAGTGTTGGGGTATAGATACTAATGTCTTTTGTAGTATAACAACGTGAAATTAAGGAAAATATTCAATATGTATTTTTATAACGAGCTTATATTCCTCTGTAACTGAAGTGAGACGTAAACTTTCTTTTTTATTGACTTTCCATTTTTTTGATTTTTGTACGTTTACCAGGTGTTGTGTCCACTTGGGTACTATCATTTGATGACATGGCTTTAAATTATTTTTACACTAAAGTAAACACACTCAAGCGGCATGGAATACAACATTGAGACAGCTGAACTTTTATAAATGCGTGACGCATCTGTCGAATGGCATTCAGAAATAAGAATAGTGTATGTATGTCTTGGATTTATACTGTTCTATTCTTATTTTATTTTATTCTTATTTTATTTTGATTTTATTTTTATTTTTATTTTAATTTTATTTTATTCTTATTTTTATTTTATTTTTTATTTTATTTTATTTTTATTTTATTTTTATTTAATTTTTGTCCCATTCTGACAGAAGGAATTCCATTCATGAGTGAGACAAGACACAGTACATATACAGTAATAAAGCAACATAAGTTAGGTTAAATGAACAATATCATAAGATAAATAAATTACAATGTATCCTGGACAGAAAAGATAAACAAAAATTAACATTATTAATAATAACGAAAATAACAAAGTAGAATCTCCAATCTACAAATAAACAAAACTTATAGTAATGCTAGTGAATAAGTAAATATCACACATATAACGTAACATAAAAAAAGTTATACACAATTGGAACGCGTTATAGAATCATATAACGATTTTGTAAATTTTTTTAAAGTTTGATGATAAATATCTATATCAACTCCATTTTGTAAGTGATTGAAAATTCGACACATTTCCTGAATTCATGAATGAAGCATAACATTCGAATTATACTGGAATGTAGAAAGTTGGATGACTTAAGTTTCGTGAGGGAACATTGAAACACAATGTAGATAGCAAATGGGAATCATCAACCAGGACTGTTTATTAATTTAAACAAATACACAACCATTGATAGTAACCTGCGCGATTCTAGAGAATGAAAAATAAATTCTTTTTAACAGATTACTCCTGTGGAACTCCCCTGGCTGTATAGATTCCATAAGTCCTATACCACATTACTTTTAAAAATCTTCGTTGCACTGCCTCCAACATTAGTTTGTGATATTTGGTACGGTTTCCAAATAATTGAGGCATATTCTAATTTAGGAACGAACCAGCGTAACGAATAGGAGTTTAAAAGCGTCGATTTTTACAAAGTCGCGTGTGTTACGAGTAATAAATCAGTGTCTTTAAGGAAGAACATGCCTGAAACTGTTACAACACAATCATATAGTTTTGAAACGTAACTATAATCAAACGTCACCCCAAGGTTCCGACTAATGGTTACTCTCTGGAAGGCATATATATTGTTTATAGAGTAATCGAAGTACTGAGGGATAAACTTTTACATTTGCCTATATATTAAGTGTGAGGAGATTTTATTGCACCATGATGATAAAGCGTTAAGGTTATTCTGGAGACGTATACAGCTTTGCTCGAAACAATTTTGGTAAAATCTTCAGATCATCAGCAAATAAGAGGCATCGGACGTCTATTTCATAAATAATGTCATTTATGAAAATGTTGAATAGTAAGGGACCTAAATTGGAACCTTGTGGTACCTGCGACGATGGAGAAAAGACAGATGATTTGCGACACCAATATTCAACATACGCTTTTCTTCTGATAGATACGATTTAAAAACTTGATGATCTTACTATGCAATCCAAATGATAGAAGTTTTTAACATAAGACCATGATCGATTGAGTCGAATGCTTTGGAGAAGTCAGTGAAGATAACATCACGTGACCTTTGGTATTGAGGGATGGTGCCACGTAGTTTGGAAAGATTACTAAAGATTTTGTAGTTGTGGATTTATGTTTGAGAAACCATGCTGATTTGGGGATAATAGGCTAGTTATGTGAGGTGAGATCTGCTGTATATACATATCTCGAATAATTTGGCAAAAGTAATTTAGTAGAGCAATAGGTCGATAATTACTGATGTCATGACAATTTCAGATTTAAATATTGGGCATAATATGTGTGAATTTCCAGACCTTAGGAAAATACGAGCGGTTTAACTTGATAAGTTAAAAATGAAGGAAGAGGAATGGAAAATACAGCAATACAGTCTTTTCACAATAAAATTTGGGATGTGGTCAGGACCAGATGAAATAGAAGATTTTAAGTGTTTAGCGGCTAGATAAATATCATCAGTCGAGACCAACTGAATATTTATAGACGGCAAAATTAGAAGGGATATCGGCCAAAGCATGACATTCAGTGGAACGGTGATAAACTGAAGAAAAAATCAGCAAAAGCTTGGACAACGTTAGGTGACTCATTAACTTCGGTACCATTAAAGTTGATTAATGAGGGAATAGCTGCAGAAGACCTTATTGAGGTTCAATTTTCCAAAAGCTTTTAGGATTACTCAAGATCGAAGACTCTGCCCTCGGCTAAGAATTCTTTGTAAGCCATTTTGATATCAACTTACAAATAGAACGCAGATTGCGGAAGATTGTTAAAAAATTCGAGTTTAGTGGATGTTTACGCGAGAGTTTAAAATACTCTCACTTTTTTTTCAGGTTTTTATAATTTTTGGGGAAAACCAACATGGAAAATTACGTTTCTGTCAGTTTCCTGTTATGGGAACAGTGGAATTAAATACAGAATGAATTATAGAAGTAAAAGAATCACATGCGCGGTCCACATCATTGCAACATATAAATGGGGTCCAATCGACATTGAGAAGTAGACGATAAAGAAGTATAATGTCTGCCTTCTTGAAGTTATAAGAAGGAGTTTGTCGATTAGAAGTAAAAGAATGCATTCTATGATGTGATGGTAAATTGAAATTAAGTGGATAAAATGTTTAGAACTATTGAGCATTACAATGTATGATGGTAAGATCTAAGTCAGAAAATATCAGATCCAGCATTCTGTTGTTTGAGTTGAGTATTGTGTTATATTGCTTGAGGTTGAGATTATCAGTGAAACTAGTAATAGTAAAGGCAGACTGAGAGTTTTGGTTTCAGATTTACAAAATTTGGGATATTAAAATCGCCCAGGATAATAATATGACTTCTAACCTAACCAGAACAAATTCTAGAAATTCTACAACAAGATGATGATCTTCAATTAGACAAGATGGAGGAATACAAAGGTTTATTATATGTATATGGATATGAGCGACATTGACCATAACCATAGAAATGTCGTCATTGGCCGGTAATGTAATTAGCAAATTGACTAAATTTAACTACAGACGAGCTTAAATATTTCTTCACTGCTATTCTCAGTGTTACACTGTAAGCTCTTGTTGTGAGCCTTAATAAGGTGGGTTTAGTACTTCCACTCATTCGATGCAGCTTTGCATTTCAAACAAAATGGCTGTCAGAACAAATTTTGACTTGTACTGTTCTTATTCTCATGGATTCAATTACAAATTTTGTTATGAACCTACATGATTTTTTTTTTGTATCATTTTCATAAATATCAAAAATATAATTCACTAACCTTTTAATAATAATAAACGACCTGTGTTTATGGGACGGTTGTAAAACCGAAATATTATCACTCCACTTTCACTTTCAAAAATGTGGATATTTTCTACAACGTGATTGATTTTTAGTCCACATCTTTATAAATCAGATATCAGGAAAAACCACCTTCATATTTTCATAAAACTTTGCATATGGATTTTATATATAACTAGTTGTCCCGGCGTTTCGCAACGCCCTTGATTTTCAAAAATCATATTCTCGAAAGTATGCGTCTGATCGCAATTTTTTTGTTGGAAATGTACATCTTTTTGGGTACCTTCACACTATACATTTGGACCTGGTTCTCAGAAACATGTGTACACTCACTGTGCGACGAAAACGGCTAAAAAGTGGTAAATGTTGTTAGCTTTTCGCGATTTCCGCGGAAACCGCAAGGGCACCGCAACCAAAGTTCGTGACCTATTCTGGATCGACCTGAAGAAGTGTGTAAAATTTCATTCCAATCGGACTAACGGTTTAGGAGGAGTTCGAGGATACAAACACACATTCATTTTTATATACAGTGTGTGTCCAAGATAAGAATGAACAGCATGGGGATCTCGGAAACCGAGAGATACAGAGTCTGTGCCAAATTTGGAAAAAGTTACCCACTCCATGGTCAACATTTTGCTGTTGAGAAACTCGTTGAGTTCGGCCAAAATTACAGCCATTTTGTTTTTATTATATTCTGCAGCACTGAACAGTTACCAAAACTGAATGCACTTTGTTATTGCCACTGTTCTGCTCTACAGGATGGCGTTTACAAATTTTTACTACGCTCGTTTCGACGAAACCATCATGTACTCTATTTTTTTTATGCTAATCAGAAAAAGTACACTCCATATAAGAAAGCATTTTTCATTACGAATTCAACGATATACTACACAATATGGTTATGCGTGATTTTATTGAGAAAATAACGTTTTAGTAAATTTCTAATCTTGGTCTAGTGAATTACCAAAATATTTATTTTACACATTTATTATAATTTAATTATACACAACTTCAGTTTAAACTTTTTTGATTCGGATAAATAATTATTGAGATATAACTACCGCCGCACACTTTTCGATACTTTACACGCCTCGTTAGTATGAACGATGTGGAGTTCTGCGGAAAACGTTTATTTAACTTAGACGTTTTATAAATTTTTTGGTTTGGACATAATCTGAATATTATCCAAGATATTCTATGTATACGTTTTCCAATTAATGTAGATTACTTTGAAATTAATTTTTTATACATATATAAATATGTGTTGTTTCTAATTTTATTTATACAGAACTTTTGTTTAAATACTTTTTTGGTTTAACAAAGAATTACCAATTTTTTGTTTTAACAAAATAATAAGTATACAAAATTATTAACAACTTTGTTTGATTTTTTTCCTAGAACGCGTCATTTTCTTTTCGAGCTAATGTCGTGTATTTTACTTAAATATCTTTTTTATGAATGTTAAATAAAAGTTATAAAGAAAATTAGTTAAATTTCTTAATCTCAAGGGATTTACTTGAGGATTTTAATCTCGAGATTTTACTTCTTGCAAATTACAATTTTCGTTGTTTGGAAAAAACTAGCATTTCTTTATAATCAATAAATTTTATAATAATAATGAATTTATTGATTACACTTGTTAACTAAACGTTTGTCTGGGTGTCTTAAAAAATTACATAATTAGAAAAAAATCATAGTGTCTCTTATACAAAGAAAACAAAATATAATTAAAAGGATATAACGTAATAAAGAATCAAATATTAAAACAAGAATTTTGAAATGGAGAATTGAATAACATAAATAAATAAAATAAATTTTTTATTGTGTTTTACACAAACAGTATGTGGATAACTGATTTGGGACATAATTTTAACCATATTACAAAATTGTTTTTGACACAATAAATCGAAGCGGGTGCAAAATTCATTTGACTGGTTAAAATCACTATGGTTGACTGTAATAGAGCAGCAGAAGCGCTCTCTAGGAAGGCAAGATTACCGCTAGTACCAATCGATTAGATCCCATGCCCAACTTCACTCTTTGGGCTGCTGGACATCAAACCATACACCGTTAACATTACTGGCGAGGCGCAACCACAGCTGAAACCACCCCCCATCAAATCATTCCTTCACGCCATAAAACCCAACTAAGTTTTTCGTATCTATTATCTTGCACGGCTCAAATGTTTATCTCTATCACACATATCAATACGAGCATAGTTCTAGCAATGAACGCCCTGGTCCCACAAACTATTTTTTGATTGTTGTTTTTTTAACGTTGGTAAGTTCCAAACGAACCAAATGTTATCGGCGCGCTTTGCCAACATCTGTGGCGTAAACAATAATATTATAATGCTAACGACTGTTGTTGGTTGAGCGACTGAATGACTGATGTTATTATGAGAGAGGCTGCAAAGTAATCCAAACATATGTATGTCAGAATCATTGCAAATGACTTGATAAGTTATTTGGTTGGGGCAGTTTTTACTATCTTATCTTTGCCGAGTTTGTAATGTATCTATTTCCATTAATAAATTATTCTGCTTGTTTTGAAAGTAACAAATTAAATTCGTGTTAAGAATCGTCTACTGATGATATTCTAATAATTTTGCGACCTTGCAACCCCTTTTGTAGTCTTGGTTTCACAAATTCGATTACTTAACTCTTGAACGCTCTTTGATTTACAACTTTTTCGCTGATGAAACCTTGTCTTTCAATACTAATCGAATCTACCTTATTGTTTTTGTGTGATTCACACTACAAAATATTAGACGTAAGTATCAAGTTTCAAAATAGATTGGAGTTACATTTTAAGTTATTGTGCGAAATAATGAACACTAATTGAATAACGACCACAAATCGTCAATTGCTTAACAGCAATTCCATATGTACTCAACCGAGAAAAACTGCCTTTTAAAGAATATCTTTAGCTTTAGGTAGAAACTGAAAATATGCTTTTTACTATGTTTTCTGCTGTGTTACTAAATTTAGTAACAGCTTGGGGAAATTTTACAGTTTTATGTTTAATTAATATTTGTCAAGTATAAATTGAAACATGCGTAGAGAATAGTAAAGAGAACAGCAAAGTAAAATGCTGTTTTAATTAGTGTTGGTTTCACTTAACATTTAAGTGCTTTTACGATTAGACGTTTAAGAGAACAACAAGCTGATTTACTTACATTAAAACAAACGACTTCCCTTTTGGGAACGTACAATAAAATAAGCAATGAATTTAATCGATGTCTTAGAACACAATTATATTCTGCAATATCTATATTCTTGTCTCGGTCCAGGTCTCTGAAATCAACGAATTATGAAACTCAATTAGTTCCGAAATCCTTCATCAAATCGGATGATCTAGTTAGGTTTCTACAGTGATTAAAGACATTTTGGAAGGTTGTAATCTTTGGTTTTTATTCAGTGAGGTAATACAAAAGCTAAATATATACTTATATATATATTTAATACAGTTTCAATACCAATGTAGTGAGTATTACACGTAATTCACCAAATTAAGAACTCTAATTAAGTTGTCGACTTTCCTAGAAACGATTCTGAATAATTCTTGGATTCTCCGAACTGTGGGTTCCAAATAAAGGCGAAGCACGCATCACGTCAACTATCTATATTCTCTTGAATTTATTAAGTTCCAAATCAGTTCAATAGGATTATTGAAATTTTTTTGAATAGAGAAACCTATCAGAAATGATCAGCAATCACATTCATAAGAGCGTTGCGCAATAGCACGTAAAGTATCACAGAAAAAAATCATTTAGGAGATTATTACCAATAAGTTAGGATATGCAGTAAAAACTTTAAAGTTAACTCGCGTAAATAGAAATGTATTTGATGAAAAAGGTTATAATACATTTTAATGTGATATAGGATTCTAACACTCTGGTTACGTACAATTAATTAAGAAAGTTTAAAAGTTGTAATTTCTATAGCATTACATCATGTATTTACAAAACAATGTGTGCTATTGACGTCATAACGCGATAATTACTATGTATGGAGCTGGATTAAGTGAAAATTAAGTATATAAAATACATTTCATACAACTGGTTTGATTGTACACTCATGAAATTTAAAACTTGGACACCACAATTTCTGTAAACAAAAGTTTGCACATTGTGAAGCGGGCTTAAGGGTATCATTTACAATTCTAACAGCAGGTAGTCTCAGCAGGGGTTATCTTATAGAAGGACTGTAGAATGAATCATTACACTAAGCACGTTTTAGAAAATAGGTAATTTACGTTGCTTACTTAATTTTTTTCTTTAAAGAATATATTTGAAGGTATCGCTAATTAAACACCATAGCTCGATTAATTATCGAATCAAAATTTTGTTTAGGAAATGTTTACAAAATAAAATTAGAAATAATTTTGATTTAAAAACGTCTACAAGCAATAACTTTTAAATTAAATCAAAAACTAAACATGGTTATTTGGGTTGACTGATTATTACTTATTTTTAAATAATATCTAACCTACTAATTATTGTGTTATTAAAAAAATCATTAAACTCTCTATTCATAATATTTAGTCCTTACAAAATGTATATTTTATGACGTTTCATTTTTTTGTAGTTAATATAAAAAGTGAAAATAAAACTAAGGCAATTCTTATTGTCAACGTATATATTTAGTTTTTTGACAAGAATTTATTACATAATTATAATTAAGATACCAAGTTATAGTTTAAAATTAAAATGAAAACATTTTTTTTTAAATAAAGGTATTACTATATAAAATAAATATTAAGAAATCAATTAATGGGTGTGACCTCCATTATTATTGATACATTCTTGAGGCGTCTGCTCATTGACGCTATCAAGGTATCAATATAATTAATATTAATCGTTTCCCATGCGGTATCAATGGCTGCAATTAGTGCATTACGGTTTACTGGGTATAAAATTTGGCCCTTTGTTGTCTTCGGATAACAGCAAGTATTCGAGCCCAAACATTTTCGATAATGTTAAAATCTGGGCTTTTTGTTGGCCAGGGTAACAGCCCAAGTTATTTGCTCGTATCCAATTGGGCACAACCTTAAAACTATAATTCTGGTATTTAAATTATAATTATGTAATAAATTCTTGTCAAAAACTAAATATTTACGTTGACAATAAGAATTGCCTTAGTTTTTATTTTCACTTTTTAATATTAACTACAAAAAAATGAAACGTCATAAAATATACATTTTGTAAGGACTAAATATGAGTTGATTTTGAATAGAGAGTTTAATGATTTTTTTTTTAATAACTTATAATAATTAGTAGGTTAGATTTATTTAAAAATAAGTAATAATCAGTCAACCCAAATAACCATGTTTAGTTTTTGATTTAATTTAAAAGTTATTGCTTGTAGATCGTTTTTTAAATCAAAATTATTTCTAATTTGATTTTGTAAACATTTCCTAAACAAAATTTTGATTCGATAATTAATCGAGCTATGGTGTTTAATTAGCGATACCTTCAAATATATTCTTTAAAGAAAAAAATTAAGTAAGCAACGTAAATTACCTATTTTCTAAAACGTGCTTAGTGTAATGATTCATTCTACAGTCCTTCTATAAGATAACCCCTGCTGAGAGCTACCTGCTGTTAGAATTGTAAATGATACCCTTAAGCCCGCTTCACAATGTGCAAACTTTTGTTTACAGAAATTGTGGTGTCCAAGTTTTAAATTTCATGAGTGTACATTGAGGAATGACAGCCGTAACACTTAACGATCACGTTTTTCGTCTATCTATAGGTGACTCTGTCAAAATTTGAAACTCTTTTGAAGTTCTATGAAATTAATATTGACGATTTTTGATGTAATTGGAGGATGTTTTGAACAGTTTAAATTTATTCTAGGTGAAAACGTTTGAAATGGCACATCAGAGTTGCATGTTGCATTTAATTTTGAAAATAATTCGAATTTCAAAGAGGGATGATGTTGGCCACTAGAATTAAGTCAATTATCCATTACGCTAACAGCTGAACATACTTCGTTTTTAATTATGCTGGTGTAGTGTAGAGTTTCTCTAGCGACATTATAGTAAATTGTTTGGATCTCTATATCTATACTCATTTCTTGCATTATACAGGGTGCCTAGAAGTAACGGGGCATATTTTAATATAAGATTCCTTAGACGAAAACAATAAGATTTTTTTATATTAACCATACTGAAAACTGGGTATTTACTAAGATACAGGGTGTCAAAGTGAAAAATTAATTTTAGTTTTTTCTTATTTAACCTCTATTAATTATTTTTTTGGTCTAGATTTAGTTAAATATTTGCATGCAGCTACAGTTTTATATACTCATTTTGGAAAATTGAAAAAAAATTCAACATTCCATTTTATTATCTTTATTTTCCAAAATTTCTTAGGTGCCCATTTGCAACATTATGTATACAAACAACAAAAACAAAAGCTTAATTCAAAATTATTGGGACACATGAAAATTGACAAACAATTTTTGTCTTGGTAAAACATAGATGAACTCATTTTTTTAGCACATTACTCTACTTTTGCCCTTACAGTTCATTTGTTTGCAGCGTTGTGTTTTTTAGTTGTGTACTGAGGCCAGTAAGTTGCGTCGCATCTTTTTGGATATCAGTAGTGGGCCTTGGCTCCTTACAGTTCCTGTTTCTTTTGGCCTTATTATGTCCGTACTGGTTCTAATTCCCTTTTCTGTTGTTTATACCTACATGACAGACTCTTGCAAGTTGAGTTTTGAATTCCAGTAATGGAACATAATTAGTATTTCCCAACTGCCGCTGAATTCTTCTGTGAAGTAAACTATGAATTTACAACTACTACGTCAAGCATATGATAAAACAAACGGCGATACCATTCTTACTACGAACACGAATTGACACAGCCCCAAAATAGAATCTAAAGATCTACTCTCATATGACGATTATATTGTTGATTACATCAGCAATTTAATTTCTTTAGTCGATCGTTCACTTCTAAAGAACCGTTTGACATTATGCAAGAGGTGTGTGCCACAAAACGCTTGCAAGACTAACAATTTCTGTTGGTCGAACCATTGAAAACCGTTTATTTCCAACTCCATTATATGATGCTACCATCTGACGGATTGTACTCTTCCTTCTGGTCTCACTCTTCTGTTGGAAACTTACACCCATAAGCGGATTTGCTCAAACCGTCGCAACACAACATACAATCTCTTTATGTAAATAAGCCAACAACGGTATTTCACAGAAATAATGATCAAAGTATACCTTGTAAAATTTATTTTCTGGAATATTTCTACACAATCTTACGACAACATTGCTGGCACTTCCCAAGTCTGGTTCATTTGCAGATTTCTTTCACCGCATTTGAAGTGTACAGTTCGAAATTGTAAGAAAACCGCTTACACCTGATAGTACCTAAATTTTATACCCCCACTTATGGGGTTTTTTGATTATAAGTCTTCATCGAAATTCTACCCTTGAAAGGAACAATTTGTTCGTCACAAGATACATCTTTCAAGTGGCATTTTCAGACAGCAATCCCTAACTTGGTTCAGAACAGGCATTATTTTATCAGTTTTATACTTCAAAGTCAAGTTATTGGTAAAATGAAGGAATTAAATTGTTTTGGTCAGCTGCTGGATAAATCTGAGAAAAACTGACAATATTGTTAAAATGGATTTGAATGCACTTAACATTTTAATCCCAAATATCCCGAATGGCTACATTTACAGACTTCAAACAAGTATGACTTTTTTATGCACAGATAATTGTAGAATCATAATTTAAAGAAAAAAATAGCCCTAAAAAAAATATATGTGTTTAAATAAAATTTTGGAAGCATTTGTTGCGCCATCTACGAGTACTATAAAATTATGGTCACCCTCAATTTGCAACACCAAAAATTCCACTATGCAAAATTTTGTCAAAATATCTCAAGTACTTTTCAATTAAATAAGAAAAACTAAAATTAATTTTTCACTTTGACACTGTGTATCTAGTAAATATCCAGTTTTCGAGTATGGCATATAAAAATCTCATTGTTTTCGTCTAAAATTTTATATTAAAATATGTCCCATTAGTTCTGGGACACCTGTAGATTGGGGCAATTTACGTGTATCAGTGGTATTGTAACTATATCTTAATTCCTAATCAAATAAATGACACACGTCTCCGCTCTCAGTAAATCTCTGGGTAATAATACTTCCCAAGTAATACAAACACAACTGAAAATAAACTGTTGAAACAAATAAATCAGCTCCTCTTGATTTTTCACTGAAGATTAGTCTGACTTGTAACTTGTAGAGTCAACTGGGAAGATGTATCGAAAGCAATGTATAAATAAGGTACAGTTATTGAAGATTAAGTGATAGACAGACGAGGTACCCAAACTGCTGCAACAATACGACCTCGTTTTCTAAATAAAACCTTTAAAATTTATGCTAGCTTATAGCGATTGAAGATGATTCAAAAATTACGTCACAACTTTCAGGCTTTAGGAATAGATGAATAGAAGAAACCCTGAATTACAAACAATCCAAAATAAATCCTGACAAAGAAAGCTCTAGATCTAAAAATGTTTGCCATAATGAATGTCCTCTCCATAAACTAACAATATTGCAATCAAAATGAATATTGACAATCGCTCTAATCTCGAAATTCGGAAGAATAATCTAAAACGTTCCTAAAATTCGTGTTTGTTAAACCTGACATCTAAATTAATGTAATAAATTGAAGAGGGCGCTTTTGAGTGGCGGCAATGAAGTCACATCCAACAAAACGTAAACAACAAAACCTACATACACAAATAGTTTGTGAAACTATTGAAATTAATAAACGAGTTATTAACAACAACCTCCAGCTGGTCTTCGGCAGGCAATTTACTCCTCCTAAAAAAAGCTTCTACCCAGCATTCAAAAATGATAGCCTCTGACTGAATAGGTATCAACCGAAAATATATGTAAAAACAAATGTGTCTCACCGGTCTTGCTGTTAAAAAGCAAGGTTACACTTTAGCAGCAGACAACATCTCATTAATGATGTAATAGTGTAGATTTGGTCCTGCTTAGTTCTCGACAATATCCAACGCTTGGCACTCACCTCCTCCATTGGAAACTAGTAAAAAACTCACTTATTTCCATTAAAATACAAAAAAGAACCAGTATCTTTGTTTTCCTTTACAGGTTTAGTTGGAGTGAACTTATATAGAATGGACCTATGTTTCAAATACTGACATTAACAACATCATTGTAAAAGCTATCCTGGTGACCGCCACAAAAATTCTGTAATGTAATAAACGTATACTCCAGGCACTTTCAAAGATGGAGTGGTCCGCCACTAAACCCGAAGCGAACTTGCCGATGAAAAAGTTGAATTTGGCAAAAGGGTAGGAGAATATCCTCAGGTTCCGCCTTAACAATTAAACAAATAAACAAAACATGTATCAAAAATAATTAACGTTCATTGTAGGATATTATTTATCAGAGACAATTATAGTGCATGTATCCTGGTGGGAAACCGTCGATTAGTTCATATTTAAACACCATATTAGAATGTAGAAGAAAAATATGTTGCCTATTTAGAATATAGCAATTCAGCTCATTTATGCATGCATTTCCAATCAATTCTGAAAAAATTAGTTAAAAGTGTATAACACCGTCGGTAACAGGCAAGTTTCACCAGTCGCTACGCTTCTACCTGCCTAATTAGCTGAATCTGAGAACGCTTCAATTTTCAGATAGTAGCGTATCATCATCAGCGGACCGGTACTAAAAATAAAACAATAGAGCTTATATATACTATCTGCGTGTCACGCATCTTACACTTCAATGATTCTTATATAAGCTTGAATAATTCAAAAACTCTAATGGATTGTGATCATCATAATTCATAAGCAAATTTTGTTTTTAAAAATTTCCAAACTTTCACTAGAATCAAGTTCGTTTTATTATCTACCCTCTTAGTTAATTCAATGTCGCCTACTCTATGGCTATTTTTCAAGCATATGCATGGCTTTTTTTTTTTTTTTTCAACACTGGACCTATCTGAGCTATGATATTTGACATGAGCTAAGCGCACTTTAAAACGAGTTTTAATTTGGTTTCTTGGTTTACCCTATATATACTTGGTTACAGTCTTTACAATTTATTTTATCTATTCCCTTCGATTAATCACACATTTCTATTGGGTCTTTTCGGATTGTGTAAAAGATTTTACAAGTCGTTACTACTAGAGATTACTGTTTTATAATCAAATAGTGTTAGTGTATATATAAATATATATATATATATATATATATATATCTCTATCTAGTTTGTTGCCATTTCTTGTCATTAAAGTGTCTAAAAAGGTAAACTTAAGGTCGATGCTTCTGTTTCATAGGTAAATTAGGAAAGTAATCTAAATTATTTTTTGAATCAGTTTCAAATTTACCCTTGAACAGGTTAGCCATAAACGGAGATAAGCTGTTACCCATTGTTGTACCATGATTTTGTTGATAAATATTATTGTTAATTTGAAAGTAGGTTTGACTCATACATAATCTTGCTAATTTAATAAAATTATCTACTTCTGAATTGTCTAAATGATTTTGGTGTAACATATCTTTCAAATAATCTAAAGTGACATCTATCGGAACGCTTGGAAATGAACAGACATCGAATGAAACTAAAACTTCGTTCTCAGTCAGCTCAATGTTTTAATTTTTTCAATAAAATCGTATGAATTTTGAACACTGAAATGTGTTTGTTGATATTGAAAACTGTTGAATTTATTTGACAACCATTTAGATATCAGATAAGTAGGAGCATTAATACCTGAAACAATGGGCCGCATTGCTTTTCCGGTTTATGTATCTTAGGCAAACAATACATTCTAGGAAGAACCGGGTTAGATACCGTTAGTCTAAACCTAAGTTGTTTTGGTATAATATTTTCACATTCTAATAAGACTCTACGGGTATCAGCAATCATTTTGGGAAGAGGATTTTTAGATATTAATGAATAGGGGCCTTCATTAAGCATCACCTGAACTGACTCAAAATAATCCTCTTTGTCCAAAATAACTACTTTATTGCCTTTATCTGCTTTGAGATAACAACAATTTTCTCTTTAAGATTTTTAACAATGTTTATTTCTCTCGCGTTAAATTTAAATTTTGGTAACTGCTGAATATTATCTGAAATTTGAATTTTACAGGCATTCCTAATGAATTTTTAGAGTTATCATCTAAAGGTTTGATCGAACTTTCAATTCCTACAATAATCTGATCTATGGGTGCTTTGTTAAATTTGAGGTTATATTTCAAGCCTTTATTCAACAAAGTTAATCTGTCATTGTTAAAAATCTCCGAGGATTTGTTTACCACTATGTTAGATTTTGGGGATCAAATCTGTGCACCTCTTTTTCTTTTTTAGATAATTCTTTTTTTTGTTCTGGGTCATCTTTTTGCCAAAATTTGTGTTGAATAATTTCATTAATATGGTGCAAAACTTAATCCATTCAACATACTCGTCATCATTTAATCCTGAAGTCAGTTTTAAATGTAACTCATATGCTTCTAACTCTAATTTACCTATTTTACCATAATGACATTTAATTTCCAAATCTAACCATTACGCTTAGCAAATTCAAAGCGCCTTTTTACATGAGTATAAATTAAAATTTGCATAAACTTTCATAAATTTTGGAAAAAACACCTGCTTTGCGGCAAGATTTAAGAAATTCAATGTCACATTTAACAAAAGAAATCTTACTTTTAATCTTGAAGAACCTGTTCCGTAGTGTAGACCTGGAAGCCATCTTGATCAAAAGAATTAACTTTGTTTGTCTATTAACCATACAGACAGTATTGATTTTAGAACAAACTTTTTACACAATGGTATGAAAGCTTCTATCTGATTCATATTTCTAATAAATGAGCGCTTTAAAATGTCAAAAGATGGAAAAACAAGCATTTTTCGTAATTGTATAAAAAAGTTAACAAGATGAGGTGCAATTGTTTTGAAAAACACAAAAACAATCATCTTTAAATTTATGAAATTATGTAATTAAACAAGGAATTCAAATATGGAAGGGCAGTAACAAAGCACGAGGTCGTAACTCCGTAACTAAAAAAAGTAAAGACAATTATTACTTTGGTAAAAACAAAATTTACGAACATTACGCAATTGGTCGCATAGCTTTTTAAAGTAAATTACAATTACAGTACAAAATTTTATACATTCTAAAAATAATACGTAGCAACACAAATTTCATTGTTCGCACTGAAACAGTCACAAGACCAGATGCCTTAAAACTCTCTCTTTGCAAATCTAAGAAGGTCGCATCTAACAATGCGGAATCATAACAAAAAAATTGGGTACAATTTCAATTCAAACAAGGATATTTTTAGTACATATTGTTCAGGAACAAACTTAAAGTAGGGTTTAAAAGTCAAAAGTGTCTATACTCGAACCCTTTTTACGATATAATATATAACTGATGATGTAATCAAAATCAACTGTTTTAAATTAGTATTGTGATGTAAGTGTTACGTATGGTGCCCCAGAAGATCTGAATTTTTTAAAAATGATCAATTGTTTTCTTTAACAGAAGACGTAATGATAAACGCTAGTCCTATGTACTAAAATTAATGACAAATTATAGGTAATATAAGGCCCACACATTGCTGCGTATGAATAAACTAAAATGAAAGGAAAAAATTGTTTAATTCTTTGAAGTCGCGCTTAAAGCTACGTATTTTTAATTAACGTAATGTATACTTGAAAATTAAAATAAACGGTGGCAGTGATATTTACTGAATCAAGAACAGCACCTATATACACGTGTTTTCATCTTAACGTGTCAGTTGGGAATAGCTACAGTATGTTGTAGACAACCATAGATATAGTCTAGTATCAGCTGTCGCATTTTGGTCTGCTGACTAATTTTGGAAAAAAACCGTTTTGAAGTGTAATTTGCAATAACTCTTGTTACAATAAAAAAATTTACACCTAAAAGTTCTTGACCAGAAGTAACTTTTTAAGAAAAGGTGCCCCACTTGCATGGAGTGGCAACTGCGGATTGCATATCTATTTGGCAATATACGGCATTTAGGGAGGAGAATGTAGTTCTAGTACCTATACTAAAATCCAAAATCTGCAATTCTCCATCATCTGCAGGTTTCCGGTACTGAATTTTTTTATCATCTAAAGGTTTTCGATACTGTTTAAACATATAAATACAATTACGCACAGGCATTGAACTATATATGTTTAGAACAAATGAAAGGAAGAAGCTACATAATTTCTTTAAGCACGAGAAATCTAGTGTATGCAACCCGCAAAGTGGTGGTATATCTCTTCGAAATTATTTAGCAAATGTGTATTAAAAGTGGTTTAATACTGTCTTAGTTGAAATGGAACTAATTTAGGACCTAAATTTATGTAATTTTCTATATGAGTGCAAAGTAGTATCCAAATGCAACAACATAAATAACCATTATTTATAAGTTCATAGTTAACGAATCGAATCCCAGAAATGGAAAATTGTGAAATTAATATTGTGCCTAAAGTAAATTGTTTGAAAAACCGACACAAATGACCTAATGAAAATCTTACAACTATGTATTATCACCTGTTTTATTACGATTATTGTGGACTAGACAAGGTTAGTTAAATCACCAATCTATCTACAACTTTTTTCTTTGCACCTGCTTTAACAGTTCTATTACAGTGCATGGTTTAAGCATCCCTTCTGAGTTATTATGTATATAGTTCAACGCTCACACGTTATATGAGAGACCTAGATTCGGGTAAAACAGTAATTCTCTATTACGTGGTTTTTCATGTAAAAATACTAAATATCAATTTCTCTAATTACAAACCCAGAAGTCTGGGTTAGACACTATCAAAACAATAGCTATTTGTATACAAACCTATAAACGCAATATGTGCGATAGCGAATACTGACGTCTTTAATTAGAACACTCGCAATAGTATTTTTTTGAGTTTGTGATACGCAAGATTTGTTGGTTCTAGTTTTTAAATAAAACCTAAATTTATGTTAATTTTTCTTAAATCGCCTTAATGTATTTGGTAACTAAAATAACAAAGTATTTATCAAATTGACTTAAAGATGTTGAAAGACTCTCCCGTGTAAGCAACTATGAGCTGTACTGCCTTCACAAAAGCAGTGAATTTCTTTCTTGAATATGAAATCACTGAAGCAGTGCATTCTGTAACGGAATTTTTAGGCCTCCGGTTCTTCGGGGCCAGTGCATCCCGCCGTTTCTACGACGGCCACATTTCTACGCTAACCCAGTTCGACTACGGCCGATTATACACTATCCGTTTCTACGCTAAACGGTAAAACGTACCACTTCGGTTACATACCTGGTGATGGTTGTTTCCTTAAAGTCTTTTATTAAAATACGTTAGGTGCGTTTAATTTATATATAATGCAATTATTGTTGCACTAAATATTTTGAATATAACACAGTCATTTAAATAAATACTCTCTCATAAATGAGATTTTTAAAATTGTAACACCACGTATGAGTGTAGAGGATAGGTTAAGCGATTTGTTAAAGTTCAAACAAAAGTTGTTGAGGTAAATGATAAATAGTTTTTTAATGAGTTCTGGTATAAAATGGGATTATTATAATTAATGTGTTTGGTTTACGTTTTCATATAATCTAAACCTCTATTATGGAAATTTTTAATTGAGAGTGTGTGTCTAAATCGGGGTAGAATTGACTGGCGTAGAAACGGTTGGCGAATTGGCTGACGTAGAAACGCCTGCGATGAACGGGCGGCGTAGAGACGTCCCATACCGTTCTGTAATGACTTATTCGCAGTGTTCACTTGTTAAAATGGTAGTGTTTCATTTACTATTAATCAGAGAGAAAAATATGCAAATCTATTGATTCACGGTGACTGAAAAACAATGTTGGATTGATATTTTGGCGTGGCCTTCATACTGACGTAGACTTAACATAGAATTATTTTCTTTTTTTTTTGACATTTTTACAGGTACATTTTTTTATACAGAGCAGGTGGCTTTTAAATTTTAATTTTACAAACTTCTTGGAGCCAAAAACTGTCTTTATTATTTGCTTGAACGTTTAAGATATAGATGCTATCATGTAAATGTTTGCATAATTTATTTAAAAAATAAAGGAATTTTGGGGAAACAAACGTCTTTATAGAAATCATAAACGACAGATTTATTAAATATATGCTAGTTACGACGTTATCATTTTTAATGCGGGGTTAAATTAATAGTAGCAACACTTCAAAATTTTTAGTTCCATCTACAACTTTTTGTGTATCCAGGTCTTCATCGAAAATTTAACAGCTGTTCACTTTCCACCCATGAGAAAGTCTTTACAGTTAGGAATGGAGGTATTCCCAACTTTTTGAAATATTAGCAATAGTGATTGTGAATAAATTTATATTTAAATACATTATTTACTTTTATTTTATATCGTACTTTTAGACTTTATGTTTCTATTTAGTTAAATAGAAATTAAACAGTAGTTACTGTGGGTTTTAAAACAAACCAACCAAGATAGATCACTTTGAAAGTTTATAACTTTATTATTGTCTTTTAGGGAATAGGCCTGTTATTCATCTCGCTTGTCTCAACCTCAAAGCTCGTTCGATAAAAATTCACTTTACTGACTTCGTGCATAAATAACTATTTTAAAAAAACAAAGTCTATAAAATAGACTTTTATGTTTTTTAAATTGGCCCATATTTATTTTTTGAAATCGACAGTAGTAATATTAAGATTATTTGTGATTCATAAAATACACAGTTTCTTGAGAAAAATTGTTCAGGTTGTAGTGAAAATACGCTTAAAGATTTGTGTACTAATTTTTCTTATTATTCTGGCGAGTTTATCAAATATTGTATACTGTGTACTGTATAATGAAGAAGAAACCTTACCATAAAAAGAAGTAATAATCGTCCTAAAGAAATTTTATTTTTTGGGTTGCTTCACGGTGCATATTATTGACGATATAGCGTCAGTGTTACCTTTCTCAAGAACCTTATTGGCATGAGAAATAATTAGAGAAATTAATGATGTCCCATTATACCCGAGAAAGTGATCTTCTGCATGTAGGAGTAATGCCTTCATCCGTTACTACTCATTTGTTTAATTTAATATTTCAATGCCATACGTATCTCTCATTTGTATTCAAGGTAGTATATTAGTGTCACAATTAGCAATCTCGTATTCTGATTTAAAAAAATTTTTCTTCTTTGGCGTACTTGCGAAAGTAAATAAAATATTTAACAATGTTCTCTTTTGTGCTCCAGTTTAAATTTGGTACAGAAATTCACAATATTGTTAACATCGTGGTTCTTCTACGAATAATACATACGAAAGTGAAAGGTTATTCTATTAATAGTAATTCAACGAAGTTGAATGCCTGGTGTGAGTCGGTCATAGCATCAATTTCATGATGAAGGAGAAACCAGTAAAGAGTTTCGTCGTCATTTGAGGAGTCAATGAAATTGCGTGTCACGTTTTGGCAATTATTATGTACAATCCTTTGTTTAGAAAAAGTCAATGAAAACCTGTAACTATGGTACGTCGATGTTCTGGTATAAGCAATACGTAAGAGTTTCATTTTATAGTAAAATATCAGTTCTTTTTCATCTGGGATTAACAGAAATTATTATTAGCAGGCTGAACGTTGAATAGTGTGTAATTTTTCAATCAGTTTAACTGCTACCGAAATAAAAGGCAAACAATTTTTGCTATTTTGGATAATTGCAAGGTTGATTTCTATAATTAGTACCTAAACCTTTAAGCGTGGACTACTGTAGAAACGTGTTTGATTCGTTTTTGAATAACTTCGCAATTAGGAAATTTAATTTAGTTTCAACTTTGATTGACTCAAATTAAAATTGTATGTGAAAGATAGGAGTGAATGCCACAACGAAATTCAAAATCATACCATGCCAACAGATAGAGGGTTGCACAACAAAAGGGTGGGCCCGGATGTGAGGTCTTATCTTGTTTTTATAAAAGCGCTATTGTAATATCAAAGAATATTATACAGTAAAAGAACCGACACTTGTCAATTTTGCATATTTGGACGTTCGGCCATTTTAAAACTGAAAATTTCGTAGCGTTCTTAAATTTTACGTGAAGATACTTTTATAATTAGCTCCTTTCAGATTTCAAAACTTGATTTTGACAAAAAGCTTCCTTACTTATTTATCGTAAAATTCAAGAACGCCAATGAATTTGTAGTTTCAAAATTGTTCAAGGTCATTTATATGTACTTCAGTTTTATATGTAAAATTGACTCAGTGTTGCTTCTTTACTGTAGGTTAATATTCTTTGGTAATGTTTATTTTATTAAAAAAATTTAACAGAAACAAAAACATTATCTATATCTATCTTGTTAAGAGAACATTGTTGTAGCTAATTACTATAATGTGCTTTAATAAACGTAAGCAGACGTGAAAAGCATGATAAACAAAAATGTTATAAAATTATTACATTTTTATTAATCAACATATAGTCGGTGTCACCACCTCAAGTAAAAGAAAGTTCACAGTCGGCATCTTACATATTACAGATTTCTACAAATATTACCTTTTGATATAGTTTTATTGAAGTACTATAATTCAAGTAAAGTACAGTTCCTTTTTTCTTTGTAAATGTTCTTCAATTTTATACATATATTTTTGTGACTTTCTAGTGAGAAAGTAGATAGTACACACTATACTTCTTAAATAGCTTTTGATTATCAAAAATTATAAAATCAAACTTTTAAAATTTTAGAAAAAGCAGATGAAGTATTATATTTAATTTAAAGAAACCAAGATAATTATCAACTGAGGGCTGTGTTATCCATCTCCTATTAGAGTTTCTAATATTATTAGAGTAGTAATTTATTTATTAGCAGAATAAATTATTTCTTTATATTCAACATCCAAATGGTAAATAAGTACTTAATATATATTTTTTTTTAATTATACTTTGTTGGTTGCAATGTAATTTGTTTCTTATTTCATGACACATCGAAAAGACAAAGATAAACTTATTAAACAACAGTATGTATTAGAGTGCAACAAGAAGTTTTGCATTTTATGTTTATGTATTTGAGGTTATTGTAAGGTCGGTGCTTGTTTCTACCAAAAAAAATAAAATGGACAAAACACGTCTTCGTGCTACTAATTTCACTGAGGCTGAAAATACAATTGTTAGTTAGTACCGCTTTGATATATAAAGGTGTGATCGAAAATAAACAGGCTGATGCAACAAGCTGTAAAACAAAAAGTGAAGCATGGGATAAACTTGCTTTTAGGTTTTAATACAGCAAAGGCTTTGTAGTAGTGCTAGCACGTATAGGGATGCAAAGTGTTTGCGTTTAAAATGTGACTCCTAAGCGGGACATAAAAAAAACAAATAATAAGAATAAGTCAGAATTCTATAAAACTGGAGGAGGTAGTGCTAATATTCTAGAAATGAAAGACTATGAAAAACAATGATGGTTGTCCTTATGCTAGGACTCAAATCAAAACTCAGGTAATTTTATCAAAATTTTGTTTTTGTTCACACTAGTATTCATATAAATATTTTGTAGTTTTTGGAAAAAAAAGCAGAGAAAATTTAGACTCAGAGGAAGAGAATGTAGAACAAGCAATTATTGAACAAATATCTGAAGTATTCGAATTGACCCCTCACAATAAACTCAAACCCGATTACGCTCCAGCAAGACAGATAAGAAAAAGAACATTGAGGGAGAGTAACCCCATATCAGAGAGATATGAGAGAATATCTCTCTCCAAAGAAAAAAATTGGTCGAAATACAAATAGAAAACGCCTGTATAGAAAATAGACTTTTAAAAAAAAGAAGAGGGGTTTAAAGCTGCGAGAGAATATAAAAAAAGCGTAAGCTAAATTTACAAAAATGACGTTTGGATATTATTAATGCAGGAGGAACTTAGAATAGTTTTCTACAAAAAAGTTTGGAGTTTTCTAGTTGTGTTTTTAAGTTAGTTATTTAGTTATGTTTCAGTAATGTAAGCAACGTAGTAGTAAATTAAATGATAGTTACCTATTGGCTTATACTTTCTCTTATCAATTTTATAAAAATGTTTTTGTAATACAAAAATAAATTTGTGGTAACATATTTTGAAAGTTTAAAATAATTAATGTATGGTTCCCCAAGCATTATGGTCAATTTGGTAAGGAATGTTATTTACAATTTCTTCCCCATCATTTTTCTAGTTCGTCTTCTAGTAAAATATTGTCATTATGCAGTTGAGCAATATTATGTAATATTGCTGTAGCCATTATGATATCTAGCACAAGACGAAAGTGGTTTCTGATTCCTAATGATAGAATGGGAAATCTCTGTTTCCAAATACCGAATGTTCTTTTTATTTTATAATCCTTGTTGTAATTTGCGTTTGATTAAACAACAATTCAGCTGCAGTAGTAGGATTCGGCTTAGAGTTATAATATATGTACGACATGGATAACCACTATCGCCCAATAATATACTGTTACCCATCTCTCCATTTTCAAACCGTGATTTAATTCTCGAATTGTCAGAAATATGGCTGTCATGGCTTGATCCAGGATGGTTAAGTACAATGTCTCTAGAGGCATCACCAACCACTTGGACATTATAAGAAAAAAATTCTTTTCTATTTTGGAATACCTTTGCTTGTTGACCACCTGCAAATGTTAAACAAAAATTCTATTTTTCAAGCATTTATGAATTTACCAGGACTTTGTACACTCATGAAATTTAAAACTTGGACACCACAATTTCTGTAAACAAAAGTTTGCACATTGTGAAGCGGGCTTAAGGGTATCATTTACAATTCTAACAGCAGGTAGTCTCAGTAGGGGTTATCTTATAGAAGGACTGTAGAATGAATCATTACACTAAGCACGTTTTAGAAAATAGGTAATTTACGTTGCTTACTTAATTTTTTTTTCTTTTAAAGAATATATTTGAAGGTATCGCTAATTAAACACCATAGCTCGATTAATTATCGAATCAAAATTTTGTTTAGGAAATGTTTACAAAATGACCAATGTAACAACCCTTAGAGCAATATGACTCAAAGGAAGTAAATTAAACAAGCAAGGATATTCTATTGTTATTGAAACTTATTCATAAAGTAAAAGCCATTTCCTTATAATGCTAATGGACAGGATTTTCTTTTAAGTATTAAGATTACAATAGAGGACTTATAAACTTTCGAAAATATCTAATTATAAATATTTACACTGCAATTGCGCTTTTTCCTTAATAATTCATATATTTTATTATTGAGAAGAGAAAATTTGCGGAAAACAAGAAGATAGTGCCAAACAAATTTTTACGCACAAAGAAAAGTAAAAATTATAATTTACTTCGCTTTTTTTATTTTGGAAATTTCCCTTCCAAATGATGCTAATAGGGACATCATTTATTTCTTGCATTCTTAAACACTGATTAATTTAAAACATTTTTCTTCTGTCAACTCCATAATATTACCTAAAACACAACAAACCCACAAAAGGGAGCACAAAATAAATAATTTAATTCTCCCGCATAAGTTTGTTCGCCGTTTTGTTTAGATTCGTCCAAACCTGCAAACGCATTCGCGCGCATTTTCTTTGATGTCGGAGAAAAACCGACAAGTTGCGGGAACGCCGCAAACCGTTCGTGGAACAATCAGGACTTGCGAATCTGTTCTAAAATTCGTACGTAGCACCGTCCAAATTAATGTTCCGATTGCCGTTCGGTTCGTTGTTCTGTTTGTTCCTCGGTTTGTTGTTCAGGTGTGTACGAAGCTTTACAATAAGCATATTAATATGAACTATATCTTATGAAAGGAGAGTTATGTAACTATAATTAACGACTTAACGTTACGTTAGTAGATTCCATTTACTATTTACACATATTTTCTTGGAACATTCGATAATTAACTATCGGGATATGATGACCCTATACTTCGCAGGTTGTGCGCAACTGGATACAAGCAAATAACTTGGAGCTGTTACCCTGGCCAGCAAAGCCCAGATTTTAACATTATCGAAAATGTTTGGGCTCGAATACTTGCTGTTATCCGAAGACAACAAGGGCCAAATTTTATACCAGTAAACCGTAATGCACTAATTGCAGCCATTGATACCGCATGGGAAACGATTAATATTAATTATATTGATACCTTGATAGCGTCAATGAGCAGACGCCTCCAAGAATGTATCAATAATAATGGAGGTCACACCCATTATTGATTTCTTATATTTATTTATATAGTAATACCTTTATTTAAAAAAAAACGTTTTCATTTAATTTTAAACTATAACTTGGTATCTTAATTATAATTATGTAATAAATTCTTGTCAAAAACTAAATATATACGTTGACAATAAGAATTGCCTTAGTTTTTATTTTCACTTTTTATATTAACTACAGAAAAAAATGAAACGTCATAAAATATACATTTTGTAAGGACTAAATAATTTTATTTTGTAAACATTTCCTAAACAAAATTTTTATTCGATAATTAATCGAGCTATGGTGTTTAATTAGTGATACCTTCAAATATATTCTTTAAAGAAAAATTAAGTAAACAACGTAAATTACCATTGTTCCTAAAAAAGAATTGTTGTACGATATTTGATATAGTGTATTACTTTCAACTTTTATTTTAATACCAATCAGTCCGATGTTTAATGTTGTCACCTATAAGTGCTAGCAGTTCCATTTGTAGTTATTTTTGTAATTCGGAACCTTTGAAATGATTCTTCCGCATTAAATCTGTTGTAGTTATCGATCATGTTAACACGGACCCGATGTGGATGGTTGTTAATATAAACACCTGCTTCATACAATTCTTGAATTTCTTTAAATTCAATTAGATCATCCAAACCATTCATATTGGCAAACAGTGTCTGTAATTACCAAAAACAGGATGTAACAAAAAGGTAGGTCATAAATTAAACCACATATTCTGCGGCTAAAAATAACTCGATTGAACCTAACTTACCTGAGTGCATGCAAAAAAAAAAGGTTACAGGGGTGTCAAAGTTATAATTTTGTTTGTAAATAAGTAAGATTAAATAAAAATTTTGGGACTTGCGAATAACTTAAAGATTTATTTATACTTTATTCTTTGTAATTCGGAATTTTTGTGGTATGAAAAAGAGGCCGTATTTCGATAACAACTGAATATTCAGTGTCGATTTTCTTGGAAACGGTTGGCCGAATCGACATATTTCAAGTATACTTTTTTGAGCTCATCACGTCAAGGAATGAAAATCTTCGAACAGCAATCCAATATACCGAGGGGCAAAAAAGTTATGAACATTTTAATGTACGCGAAGTGTTGCTGGTAGCGCCCTCTACAATGTACATCAAAACTGTGATCAGATTTTACACATCTCATGTTGAAAAACTGCTGAATACCAAATTTTGTTGAAATCGTGCTTTTATTAAGAGAAGGAATATTACCAAAAATTGTTTTAAAAATTATAACTTTGACACCCTGTAACTTTTTTTTGTATGCACATTTGTACTGAGGTAAGTTAGGTTCACTCGAGTTATTTTTAGCCCCAGAATATGTGGTTTAATTTATGACCTACCTTTTGTTACACCCCTATATAATATCAAAATATAAATATTTACTTTATAACAATAGTGTTTGAATTATGAATCACTAAGCAAATTATCAAATTTACCTAAGTGATATAACCTCAATTAATACCTTTACTACCCGTATCTACCTCCTAATAAAATTACCGAGTTATTAGCAACTTATTTGATACGTAATAACTTATTAGGAAATGAATATCAGCATTTTAAAATTATTAGCTAAATAAATTTATTAAGAACATATTAGGAGGTGGATAACATGGCCCTGTTTTATTATTATTACACATCCGCCTAGTTACGCGACACTGAGGGTTGCATTGGCAAGAGATTTTTCGTTCAATTATAAATCGTTATGTCCTACTTCTAAGTCAAACCCACTGCCAACGTATCTGAAAATTAACTAATCATTGGTTATTAGTGAAAATCGTTCAAATATTAGTTTTCTCAAATTTAATTTTAGCGTATACATACGTATGCGCTCTTGCATACTTCATAATCAGCGGAATAGGACGTTTTGGCGCCATTACATTTGGGGACTAGGACTTTTTGACGCCGAGCCGCTTTGGCTTCAGATATTTCGGCACCACGACGCAAATCGTCTTAGACTATGGATGTTTTCGCGTTGACTTTGTTCCGTTTATCGGATGTTAATTGTTTATTAACTTTTAATTTCTACAAACAAATAATCAATATTTTAATTAATAACTATCGAATACCTTTTATTTAAAAATCAATTGGCGATACTTTAACAATACACCTAGTACATAAATATAAGCATAGATAATAACAGAGGTGTTATTACACAATGAAAATTTTTGCATTGTGACAGTGTATCAGTAGTAGAAGTATCTAATATTCTATAATTTATATCTTCTAGAAAGAAAAGTATGTTAATTATAAATTGAATTTTCAAAAAGTCGTTCAAATTTTGCATTATAATTATTTGTCTGTATTTTGTATCCTGCTACAAGAAAAGAAATGTAAGATGTAAATAAAATTGTTGTAGTTACAAAAAAAAGTACATACACAGAGATTTATAAAATCATTAAGTATTTAATTAATCATGTCGCAAGAAATTAAAGCTCTAGAAAAGTTCAGATGGATACTACATGCCCTACTCCACCACTTAATCTGTTACTAACTATAATACATCTACCAACGTTGTGTCAAGATTCTATATCGTTCCGATACATATGAACCTGCAGAAGCACATACAAAAAAATTGGGTTGTTTATTTAAATGGGTTGGCGCCAAGATATCCCCGCACCTAAACATTCTGGCGCCAAAACATCCATGTACCAAAACGTCCCGTAGCCAAAACGGCGGTGCCAAAATGACGGCACCAAAACGTCCTAGACCGTATAATCAGTCGTTAACAAGCTTTTAACAATTTGTTAGTCAATTAAAGGACTTTAAATTTTAACTAATTAGAAGGATTGTTACAGGTTTAACTAGCGTTTATGCAACCGGGCATTATTCTTTCATTTCTGTTATAAGATTATATTTAGCAAACGGTTTAAATTTTATTATGTATCCAATAAAAGCATTTGAATTGAACATTCAGTACCAAAGAAATTGTTGGAGTCGAAGCTTTTATGGGATAAACGAGATTGAAATCGAATTTTGATTAATTACAACATATAGATCTTCTATCGTCCAAATTGGAATTTGATTGCTTTCAATAATGGCGTAATATTAAATGTATCTAATCAACAAAAAAGGTAGAAGATTGGAATAAAAAATTGAAAGAAATAATCTAATCAAAATATCAATCTCAGCTTTACAGTCGTGAGCAGAAAATATCTATAACTTAAAATGAAATTTTTAGAAGGCGAATGTGCATGTTTTCAACAATCTTCTTAATATGTTCTTGAAAGATACATTTCTGAAGGGAGTAATTGTGTTAAAAAACTTTTTACGTGCTGAATTGTGCCCGTATATGTTATTCTTGGTAAACATATGTGCAAGAGAATCATCACTGATATTTCGTCGTTTCATGACTAATCAGAGATGCGAAAACTCACACTTGATTTACAATTATAAATGTTTGACAATTTTATTAAAATGCTAAAAATAATTATGTTCTTCGGGAATAAATAAATCTAAAGGGTAGACCTTCAAAATAAAGGAGTGCTTGCAATAAAGGACGAATGCTCACTATATACACGCCGTGCTCATTCAATATGTGTATGCAAAGAAAACGTCAAGAATTGCCAAGATATTCAAAAAAAATTATGTTCAATAGTGGAAAACATGCAAATACGTATTTGTTCCAACTTATTTGTGATGATCTATCAGAATATTATATTAGATTTTCAAAATTTGCAAAACTTTCATTCCACCCGAATGTAAGTTATATCTTGATTATCGAAACTTCGATATCACATCGGTTATAAGATTTTTACATTCAGTAATTCAAATTTATATATTACATCTCACAAAAAGTTGCGAACAATGGGATAGACAGGATTATCGATTTCAGTAACTTTTTATATTCTTTGAAAACTATCGTAAGTTGAATGTGTAAAATGTATAGTTATAAAATCGTTATTATCTTTTTATCACCATATTTAATTTAATTTTACTTTTATTATAATTGAGTTTTGCAAACAATTTCATGAATTAGTAAACAAAGTTCTCTAAAGTAATTTAACCCTCATCAGAAGGTTTAGAAGCAATATTTGCAATTTGAGAAAAATATTTTTCTATTTCGCAATTTCTATAGCTTTGTTTCCGTATTGTATACGATACGGAAATAGAAACTCTTTCCGTACTGTTTTAGGGATTTTATAAATTTTAGTGTATAACCAAATAATTTACAGTTTTAATTTTGACGTAAGAAAATTAAGTGAGGTTTTGTTTGGTTAGTTCTTATTAAGTAGATTTTAATATTCAAAAATGTTAATTTATGAAACAAAACTTAACAAACAATATTCTTCCATCGCCCGCGCATTTAAACAAAATTGATTTTTGTATAGGCAACTATACATACATATTGCCGTTTTATCTTCAATCAACTACAACATGAAAGTATAAATAAAAATCTGTCGTAATTTGTAGCAAAGCAAATTTTAATAATAACAAATCTACAATTGTAATAAATCTTGAATTTGTTCACAGTGATTTTTAAGACATTTTTTGTACTGTATGCAACATTCCAATGATAACGTTTAATAACATGTTAAGGATGTTCAGGTTATCTATTTTACAAACTATTCTCTCACGTAGTTCTTCAATATTATTTACTCATTGTTCAAAAGTTAGATTCTTTAAGTAAGGCTGTAAGAAAAATCAAAACTATAAAAGTAAACATTCCGACTTCTGAAAAGATCTTTTTGGAGGTGAAGCGGAACCACTTTAAAAAATGTTTTTGTAAACTTCTGATGCACGTGTTTGTGAAATTATAGAACGGTAAATGTAAAACCAAACTTCATCGATAAGGAGTCTTAAGCAAGTATGTCTCTGATAAAAGTGTTGCAAAGCCATTGACAGTATTGAATATGTGTAGGATAATTGTCTCAATAAGTTGGTAAACTGCTTGCACACAGTAAGGATATAAATATCTTTCTTCGGTATGATGCGACAAGTCATTATATAAAGTTCAACTTGTTCGAGATGTGCTTAAGTTACATCCATGATATGTCAAACATTGTCAAACGCTTTTGGTGTTGTCTTTCTAGGTGGACCATTATATTGATTAAGCACCAATCCGTTCCCACAAAAAAATTTAGTCTTCTTGTTTTACTGTGATGAAAACTATTTTATTTCGACAAAACAATCGAAATTGAGTAATTTAATTCTCCATCAACTTGGTGAGCTTATATTAAAATACTGTTGGCAATAAAAGACGAAGCTCTCACAAAAAAGTAGAAAGATGAAGTTAGGTTATAAATTTGTGGTTGTGGTGCGTTCACAATAGCATTTCTTCTCTAGAATTATTAGAGTATATAATTTTTATTAAAATTACAAAGTACGGTCGACGGAAATGTTTTGTAACTAACTCGTGAATTAAACGACAATTGTCTTCGTGCAACACAAAGTGTTGTTGTGACACTTGTTTTTAATATACTATTGTATCTACTAGTGTATAAAAGGTATTAGTTTTTAAATGGAGAACTCTGTGTAAAATTGGATTTCACGCACGATTTTAAAATTTGTGTGTGAAGTAAACGCTTCATACACGCATTTTTAAAACAATTAATCAACTGTTAAAACAAAAACGTGGTCCGGGATTGGAAATGGTAACTGTAGTTTCCAACGTTTTGCCATCGTATCGTAAGGGGGTTACATCAGGACGAAAAACTTGAAACAAACAAACGAAAGCCAACGTTTCGCCATCAACCAATTTAAAACAAACAAGTTTGTTTGTTTTAAATGTTTCGCCCTGCTGAAGCCCCTGGCGGAACGTTGGCAACTACAGTTACCACTTCGACACGGTCCAATCCCGGTAGACATTTTTGTTTTAACATCGGCTGTGGAAGCCTCTATTCTTACAATTAATCAAACTACCTTTAATAAAAAACATGTTTCTTGGTTTTGAATTATAATTTTTTTTTTCAATTTTTAGTGTATCCAAGTACATAATTATAATTGACTATAAGTATTTATTGAATTAAATGTGAAGCGTGTCATTAAAGGCAACTATGAATTTGCTGGCCAAAAAAATAAGAAAACTTACACTAAATGCTAAGAGGACTTTATGGTTTCGTGCATAGCTAAAAATGTTGAGAACTACACAGAAAACGTGTTTTTCGAAATCGTTGTTAAAGTAACAAAAATCGACATTAAAGTGGACAAAATAGTCACTCACGTGTTTTATTCGCCATGTGGTAAATCCAGTTATAGAATCAGTTGACGAACTTCTAATTCTAAGGCATATTCTGTATTTACTATGGATGACACACATATATCCAAAATAATGTTATTTTAAACTTTTTTTAATAGTCAAAAGGAACTCAAAAAGTAAGAAAATCTTATCAAAAAATTATGATAAAGTGCCGAATTTCCGGTATAAAATTTAAAAATAAAGAAGAGGAAAAACAATTTTTCTATTTTGGGTCACTTTACAGAGCTATAAAAGCACCCAAATGAGTTCTTTTATAGAAATAGAACAATTTTTTATTCCCAACGGTGGTAACACTGATAACGTCCAAGTTTGTCATTACGTTCGGTGTGTATTAATTTAAATCGTAATTAATGTTCAGTAGATTTATTTATCTACTTATTTTTATTTCCACCAATTTTTTTTAATAAATGTACTAATTAAACTTAAACTAGCATTCAAATCAAAGTTTAATGAAAATATTGCCACCTAGCAATTACACTTCAAAATTCCCTAAATTTAAAAACTCGCGGAATTTTTATTTTAAAATCAATCTGAAAAAAATAGTATAGAATTCGTTTCAGAAGGCATTTTAGCAACTCGTACTTTCGAAACTGTACTTGTCTTATAAAAGCGTCTTCTGAAACTAGGTTCTTTAATATACTATTATAAGACTATATAACCTTAAACACTATGGATGCTAAATTACTTGCATTCATCCTAAAAATATAACTGTAACAGATGTTCCAAAAGATTACAAACAAAAAATCTAAAATTTTTATTTTATGTGTACACCGAACAAATTCACAGCCAAATTACTGATTTTTTCTGATCTTGCCGTAAGGGAATAATTTAATTTAATACTAAGAGCATTTTTTGTCTTTCTTCTTTCATAATTTATTTCAGTTACTGAATGTTTTCAAATTGTTTAAATCAAAGGTGTCTTGAAATACACGAGGTAAAATATTTTTATTTATTTAACTTCCTTTGTTATTTGATTTTACGAAATATTATTTTTTGCAAATTCAAATTTTCATCATTTTTATTTATTTTGTCGTGCTTTCTCTAAAGGTATTAAGTAATAAATACTGAGTTGACGCTTTTGTTGGATTTTTTTGTAATTATATTTCTCTTTTATTTTTGACGTTTATGTTCTCTTTGATAGGTAACTATCAGCATTTAATTATGTACGGTTTTACTTAAATTAATTAAATTTTTCATCAGTGTCAAAAATTTGATATTTATTGTGGAAATGGTATATATTTTAATAAATTATTCTTTCTTTGCAAAAATATATCTATAATTTACACTTTTTCTCGCTAATTATACAGGATGATTTTTTTAAGTTGATGCTTTTTTAAACTTATAATAAGCAACTTTTTTCAAATAACAGTTTTTAATTAACTCAAAAATAAAAAATATATATTTTTTTAAAGACTAAGCAAACAAATTCTATTTCAAATGACATGTTCAATGTTGTCACCAATCTGTTCTACACAATGCTGTGCGCGATGTAACCACGATTCGGTGACAGCGCGTAATAACGAAATTCGGTTTAATTGTTTAATTTTTAATTCTTCCCGCGTGTTTTAAAACTAACGCTTTCATGTAACCCCACAGAAAAAATCGTATGATAAGATCTGGTGAGCAAAATGTGGCTACGCAACTGGCCATTGATTATTCTTTTAAAACGAAAACATCGCTTTTAGTTCTGAGTTAATTAAAACATGTTATTTTGAAAAAATTGTTTATTTTAAGAAGTTCTATACACAGTTTGAAAAAAAGGACTTAAAAATCACACAGTATATGTATTTATACGAGCCGGATGATGATGAAACCGCAACCAATAGAATGAACAGTTTGAAAAGTATTCGAAATTTAAACTATTGAAGGAGTTGCTTTTTTGTAAATAACCCAAAAATAAGTATTCATGAAAGTAGTACCGAACATTCAAACGACAAAACTCAACACAACAAAGAAGAAGAAGAAAATATATAAGAACATTTATTTGTGCCAAGGACTAGTAATCGTGGAAACCAAAAGAAACCCCATTCCAAAAAATCTCAAAATAACAAATAAAGGCTTACCTTTTATCTCTTAAGATGAAATAAGAAAAACAATAATAGCAAAAAAGTACGAGGGAAAAACAAAGCACTAGTACTAGGCAACCGGTAAAGCAAGAAAATGAATTATTTTTTTTGCAACTGGTATATGAACAATAAACCCCAGAAAAGAAAAATCAAATACCGTCTATTGGTAGACTAATAAATAAAATTACTGGATTTATTTGTTGGTTTTATTGTGTTTTATGCAAATCAAACGCAAAAATTTTGTTTTCTCAATATTTCCGGAAAAATGCCGGAAAACTGATATTTTTGAAAAGTCGTTTTTTTCTTTTGAAAATTTGCACATAGACGTATAATCTAATTCTGAACAACTTTTCTCTTTCAATATCTTGTCATCTAACCTCACTTTTACATATTTAAGGGATATTTTTTAATTTGCCGCCATGACAGTGGTCACATGACATTTGTCAAAGTGCTTTTTTTTGTCATTCGATATGCTGAATTCATTTGCCAAAAGAAATTTTCGGATATCTCAATTACAAATTTTTTTCCCATTTAATGGAAACTCTTTGCTGGTCACTGTATATTACATCATGTTTACGGTCAATTTTTAGGGCGGGCAGTAGTAATACCTGTGTCATTTTCAAATCATTACTGCATCTCTATCTAGTTAAAAAATGCATTTCTGCACTGGTGTTTTAAGGTTTTGATTGCTCTCTGAAAAGAACAATAAACAAGATTAGGCTCGATGTTTGCCAGTCACAACGATTTAATCTGACAAAACAGTAACCACCATAAAGCAAAACCATCCATCTTAAAGACAAGATAAAATAAGTAAAGGGCCAGAGAGAAGCAAGTTCTTTGGCTAGATATTCAACTTAATAACAAATAGGTTTGAGTAAATTAGAAGAAACAACATACTGAAATGTAATCAGAAATTTTAATGCGTTTTAGGTTCTCGGACCTGAGGTTTGGCCCCTTCTTAGGGCTGCATAACGTGTAACTGTTCTCTTTAGCCAGTCAATTTTGATCCTCACAGGAGAGGTACCATACTCCGTTCTCGACGTAGCCTTCCCGAAACTTTGGGTTTTGTTTCTATACTTTCCCACGATTTTTCACTGTATTAGTGTGGCCTAGTCGTGAGATTTCCTTCGGGCTAGTTTTTATTATACCACCATTTTGGCTGCAGGTTTGACGGAGTAGGTAGCCGCAGTTGAAGTACTGATTTTGCCATCCAGTCTTGATCCCTTTCCTCAACCGCAGATTTTGAGTAGATTAGGGTTTTGCCGTTCAATTATCAGTATCTACGCAGCTATTCGAGGAATCTGGAATTGTGATTGTAGCTTCTTTATTATGGTAATGCTATATACTCAGGTTATAAAGGTTTTTCCTTGCAAGGCAAGCATTCCCGACTGCCTGGGGTTATGACCGAATTTGCTAGTCATTGTAATACAGAAGATTTGATTAGAAATCAAAGTCAAACCAAAAGAACACTTTAGAAAAGGTTTTTTACAACATTTGTTTTTTATTAGATTATGTTAAAATTTCCTTTTGTTCAATAAGTGATTACCGTGAATCATGTGAACTTTATTTAACACTATCTCGAATATTACTAACAGTCGTAAATTCCACTTTCTACCACTTTTATTTTACTAACGCGAAAAAGTCACTAGATACTCAATTTTTATGAAGCTATGAAGCAAGTAAACACTCTTAATTTAATAAAACTTGTTATTTATTATTTTAAATAATGGTTTAATTTGAGTAGTCAAAATTCATTTTAGATGGGGACATTAAAATATTATATAAAATTTTGAAATATAAGTCGCAGAAGGCAACTTGTCACATACGAATTTTAAATACCGAAACAAGCCGGGTAGCGAAAATGTTCTCTACAATGACTACTTTATCAATTTTTTTTTATTTTGCATTTTTTTATCAATATAAAATAAAACTTTCAAATTTAAGAAATTGCTTCTTCTGGTTTGTAATTTTATTTCTTCTTGGCCTAGTTTATATTTATTAAAACAATTTTTGTGTCTGATAAATAATTATGGTTTATCGCATTTATCTAAAATATGTTAATATTTTCAATTATGACCAATAAGTGTGCTTAAATAGCTTTGTGCTATCGTAACACGTCCGAAAAATGCATTTGCATTAATGTAACTTTTTCGACAGATCTATAAGCGTTTACATATATCGATTCTTTAATAATTATAAACAAAACACAATTAGATACTTTCCTTTCTAAAACCGATGATCTGAAAATCAATTTGGTTTTAGGAAGGGTTTAGGTACGGATCATGCTTTGGCTAAATTGGAATCTCTCATTTACAATTTTGTTGACTCGTCTCATTATTCAATTGCTATTTTTCTTATTCTAGCCAAAGCGTTTAATACAGTTTCTCATAGTATTTTGTTGGATAAACTTGAACGAATTCGTGTTGTTGATCATATTCATAACCTAATCATGAGTGATTTAAATCAACGTATACAGAATGTAAAAATTCAATACTATTTTAGCAAATCT
>JALBCR010003587.1:0-66202 GCA_030710515.1 Abscondita cerata | reverse complement strand
TCGGTAGCCCGCTTCGTTCAGTTACGTATTGCTATATCACGGTAGAAAAAAATGGTAGGTATATGCTGATTGATGAACATTTAACCTCTCATGTTATTTATTATGACATATTTACATATTGTCTTTATTTATTATTATGTCGCCGCCCTCGTACAGATATACCTGTTAAGCGTTGGATTGCGGAAGTGACGGAGAGTTGCATGTACTGTTTGTCCTCGAAGACCGATTCGCCAGAATGCGAGTGATTTTTTACTCAGTTCTGATAAGAAAAAAATGTAGGACTGGGTGTAGTGTAGAACCATCCGTCGGCTTTATGAGATTGGCATGCATAATCGGCGACCGGCCAGAAAAACTCTTTAACTCCTGACCATTGCCGTCCAATTATGGAAGCAAATGGAACACGTTCTGACGTTTTTCCAAATAAAACCAGTAGACGAATTAACGTAGGATTTTTGGGTTTGATGTATAAAGATGGTCCAAGGGAAATTTCACGTGGCCTCCTAAGTTTAATTAAAGGGAATACATCCCTGTATTAGAGGATGTATTGTTACCGACCGTAAGAGACAATATTTCCAAAGCAGAAATGCAAAACCTCGTTTTGGTGCAAGAATGGTTTTATAACGCCCCGAAATTCAATTGTTACCATGGCAGCTAATCGCCCGATTAAAATCCAATTGAAAACCTGTGGGCTGCATGACAAAAATTTGATCATTTCATAGGTCCCCGCTATGGGACCTTGCATAAAATGCTATCAGCGCCACGAAGATTAAGTGCATTTCTATTGGTACAAACACGTCAAACGCGGGAAGTTGTCTTAAGTTTGTATCAGTTTTATTAAGCTATTTCTTGGGGATTCGATTAAAATGAGTATTGATAAAGCCGGTAGCGTACGTAGAAAGTGTTCTACTAAATCTCGTAGTCAATTGTTGTGTTGTGGGATGCTTAAAATGCGTACTACAACACAGAACCGTCTATGAGTTTTCGCAGTTCCTAGTATTTAATGATTCACTTTACACCCCGCTTCCGAGCGTAAATTAACTCTTTTCGCTCGATTTACTTTTCGCCCGCATTTTTTACGTTTACGCCCGCTTTTTACTTTTAGGCCCGCTTATATCGTTAATACCGAAGTTGATCGATAATTTACGAAAATAATAAAATAACAGTACTAAATTTAAAAAATGAGAATCGCTATAAATTATTGTTAAAAAATCAATTTGTTTTCCTGAAAATATATAAATTAGAATTGTAAAAAAATCTAAATATAAAGCAAAATTTTTTTACAGAGTGTTGGAAGTGGAATACATTTTTCCTACTAAGCTGTGAAGTGGACAATTATTGCGTCTCATGTAACAGAAGTTGAATTTCTCTGTGGAGTGGTTTAATAATTTTTTCTATTGTTGACCTAGGTTAACCATGGACAAAATTAAAATTTTTTGAGAATCTAGAATAGTTGTTTTAACAAAAAATGATGTGAAACATGATTTTGTATATCCAGGTATTATCTCTCATCACAAACGCAAGTACATAACCTGAATTTATTTATTTATTAAATATGATGGTAGAATCAGTTTTTCAGGTTTCCCAAAGGAGATTTAACCAGGCGAGTTAAGTTACATGAAGAATTTTAAGTAAATTACAAACATTTTGTTGTAGGTGTTTTGAATGGTTAACAGAATCTGGAAGGTCCGATCTGTTGCATAAAAATGTCTGACTCTAAAAACTTAACGAGTATGTGGCGAACACTTGCCATTCCTAAATGAATTACAAGTGTCAATTTCTGAAACCCAATATTAAAATGATGCAAGGTATATTGGCGAAGCTCCCGTTAACATCTCTAGCTACTACCAAAACTACTCAAGCTTGCAGCTCAAATACTCTTAGGTAAAGAAAATTACGGAGGAACATTCTTAAATTGCAACGTGAAAAGAAAGCACTTCAATTGAAGTTAACATCTCCCAACGATTACTTCCGAAAGCAGAGCACAAATTGTGACAGCCCAAGTGGACTTAAAAATAAACCACTAAGAAGCAGGAGATATACAGAGGAATACAAACAATTTTCACTAAAATTATATTTTACGAGCCCCAAAATGTTAATTTTAAAGTAGGTTTAAATTTTTGCCAGCTCAAACTGCTACGTGATCATGGTTAGAGTTATATATAAAAAATTTAAACAACCCTTGTGCTACATCTTTACAAATACGATATGTAAGGTGACAAATTGAAGTCGATAGTATTAAACTGCATAGAAAAGCTACAACTACAATGCGGTGCCAATGTTAGGGCAGTAGTAAAATTTTCGAAACCTAATTAAAAGAATAGATGTATCACCGGAAAAACCATACCTTCTCGTAAACGATAAGAAAATCTATTATTTCTTCGATGTCCCCTATTTATTGAAGTCGGTGCAAAATAACTTGATTAAATACGATATAATCTTTAATAACAAAAGCATCTTGGAAAGACATTAAAATTTCTACATGTCAGACAAATCTAAACCGCTGCGATTGGCTCCTAAATCAACTAATTTACATATTACTCCGAATAATTTTCAGAAAATGAAGGTGAAATATGCCACACAAGTGTTTAGTGAATCAGTTGCAGTTGGTTTATCAACGTATGTAGCTTTTAATGCTTTTTGATTTATTTGCATTCCTGTGCTACTTGATTTTTACAAGAAAAATGTTTATTTTTTATTTTTGGCTTAAATTTGGCTAGTAGTGGAAAAAATAGTATATACACCATGGTTGTGAAGTCTTCATTATTGCCTACGAACCTGTATTTCGTCAGGGCTACCGCCCTCTTTAATATCGGGGAGGAGTATTGTAAGTTCTTCATCAGTTTCCTTTTCCATTTTTGCTGATTTTTCAATTTTTATAATTGAAAATTTGAAGCGACCGACGCGACGCGTAGTAGCGACGCGTTCAGTAATGCCGTAAAGAAGAAAATTTCATTCTTAATTGTTATAACCTACACTAGAAGTCGCGAACAGTTTATTTTCATAAATTTAAATTTTTAATTAGTTTATTATTATGTTAGAGGTTTTAATTTATGTGTTTTTTTTTAAACTAATTAAGTACTACTTTTTTAAAGATCTTTTTGTATGGTGTGTTAAAAATTAAAATCAAAATACGTAATTAAAAAATAAATTTGTTTTCGGCTTTGTATTACTAAGAAGTGCAAAAAAATTTGTATGCACCACAGGTGTAAAGAACTTTTAAGCTCTCACATGATTGTTGCCTGAGCCGGGCTTAAAGTTTTCCTTTACACCCCTGGTACATAAATTTAACTATTATAGCTTCCTGCTCGCCCTTAAGAAAAGCAAGGCGTAATATGGATATAAAATATTAGACGGATGAAGTGAGTATAATCAGTAAGATGTTAATAAATTATCACCAGCGGGCAGTCACTAGAATACATTGTAATTAAAATACAGTATTTGAAATGCATATGTATTTTATGATGTTTCCCTAAAGTATTTTGTATCTAAAATACTTTTCTATGAATATCTTGACCTGATAAATTATATACTATCACTTTTTTGAACTTATAGTGTTGATCAATAAAAACAGTTATGACTTACAGTTAATAATATATCATAAGGTGATTGATTGACTCACTGCTTTGGCATAAATATAAATGTTGCCTCTCAACTAAATTGTGTACATGTCCTGCGTTTTTCAATTGTCTGCCTTTTTATTTCGTTCGCCACAGTTTTTATGAATGTAAAATATAAGATTTAAAACCAAAAACTCAACCAGCATCCATAATAAAGTTATGATTATGTACCAACAGTTATGTTAACGATTCTCTCCAGAGGGCGCAAATAGGCGCAAAATTTAAACGTGTGCACGGTCCTATACTACCAAGAATAATCAAGAACAGATGAACTATAATTTTTTATTATAGAATTTTTACTTAAATTCAAATAAATATTTTTTGGCCTCCTCGATTGTAAATATAGTAACATTGCATTGTTGACGTTAGCAGTTATTCGGAGTTTCACACATCAGTGGTATTTTACCACAAGTGCAGAAAATTAACTAAAATTTATTAAAATATTAAAAAGAATATTTTGACTATAGTAGTAAAAAGTACACATTTTTACATAGTTTCTATTGTCAAAAGTGTAGAATTATGAGTAAAATTATTTTTATTTAAATGGCGTCATCTCTTAGTCGTTATTTAACCTAATTTTAAAGTTGACAAACGCCAGTTAAATTTTTTTAACTTAAATCACTGAATAATTTTTATCTCAATCGTAAATAGTTTATTAATTCTCACAAAATTAAAATGTTAACAGTGATGATTCGCTAATGAATTGACATTAAAAATTATATGATTTTCGTTTCAATATTTCATTATTAGTTGTGTTCGTACATCTATGTTAAACCAGTACTCTTAATAATGCTTTTTTAAAATTAAAAAGGTTTTTGAAAATATTTTTAAAAATTACGTCAGTCAAAGGAGTTAAATCTACACTATTTGTGCGAGTAAAGCATTTTACACACTGTCGCACCTATAAGCGCAAATTAACTATTTGTAAAGAAATGAAAAACGTAGTTACTTTCAATTGTTTACATGTAATGTGATATTGTTATAGTTGCTGTATAAATTATTTTTATTATTTTTACCTAGCAATCGTTTTTTTTATAACAATTAATAATCAATATAGAACAAACGTTTTGGAATAAAATAGTTCAAATAAAAGTTTATGAGACAATAAAATTTCCAACATAACTTTTATTTGTATAATTAATATTAGTAGAGATATTGTTAAAACAACTAGTATCACGTAATAGTTATATCTTAGTAATTATCAAAATAGTTCAAACAAAAAGTTGTGTATAATTAAATTATAAACAACTGTTTATTTAAAGAAAAAATGTGTAAGCACAAAACAATTTGTAAAATCAAATCAAGCATTTCCAGCAACGGCCAACAGTAATTAAATGTATCTAATTGGTAAGCTACCCTACGTCAAAACAAATCGAGTTACCGCTTAAGCCACGTTACTTTTAAGACGAGTTGAAATTTCTCACGCTCACAAAGCAAAAATAAAAATTGGGTTTTAGAAAAAAATTGTTTAACAGAGTTATAGAATCAAAAAATAGTTTAGAGAAAAGTTGTCTATAATTAAATTGCAAACAACTTTTATTTGAATCAAAGACAGAGTAAAATTATTGTGTAAAATTTGAAAATCTGTGTAGGTTAACGTCCTTTTAGCTAAATAAATTATGTCTAAAATTTAATCAGATCTGCAATAATGCAATATCATAAATAAAGTCCATGTCCAAAGTTTCATAAAATCTGAACGGTGGTTTTCTTGATATCTTGCTTCGATGTTGGGCAGAATTTTTTTGCTTTGTAGCGTCACTACTTTCTACAATTAAAAATTGATTGAACAAATATTACATTTCATTTTTCTCTCCTTGGTTTCTTGATAATTATTCTATGTAGTTGTTTTTAAAGAAAGGATGTTAATTTTGTTTAATATAATTTTGTCAAGTATCAATCAAAAATGTCGATTTCGATTTTTTATGAACTGTGTACTATAACACACTACGCGAACTAATTCTGCATTAGGTGACCCGAGGTGATTATCGTAGGTTTTATTTTAATAGATTCAATATGAACAATAATGAGCTTAAAAAGTAGAGACATTCTAAAAGTCGCGGTTAGACTTTTCACCTTTTTGAATAGGTTAATCCAAAGTTATCGTTTTGCCAAGCGAAATCACAGTTTTTACTTCAGAAATTAAAGATGACGACATAATCTTCCATTATAACAAATCAACATGACAATAACCAAATTCACTTAGAAAATAGTTATATAGAGTAATCTTTTAAAAATGACAACGACTGACTTCATAATCTTTTTGATGAAAAAACTTCATTACATTTCGAAAAGATTCACATGAAACCCTTGTGCTCGATCAAAAATGCGAGAAAAAACGGTTTTTTAATTTTGGAAAATAATAATGTAAATGTTTAACCTTTTGTTAACGGACGTAATTTCAAGAAATATCCATACCAATCGAACTTATAGTCTAATCAAACGGCTGCGCTATTATTATTAACACCAAATCATTTAAAAGTGCGGTCTTAAATGACAACCGCCTAAAATAATACCAAAAACTTTAAGAAATATAAAGAAGAAGACGAAAAAGAAAATGACTGTAACTGTCTTTTCAGTCGAAACAAAAGAAAAAATTGGATTATGTAGCAGTTTTGCAAAAATTTGTGTCCATGAAGAATATTCCGGTATTGACGCTAGCAGACAGATTCATTTGTGAGCTATGCAAGTAAAATACGCCCTAAATGGTTTATTGTTCTTTGACTATTATTGTTTCCAAACTCTTTTAATAAATATTTAATTTATTCAAACTTATATAGGGTAAAGTCGGTGTAATCGTACCAGTTGGCAAATCGTACCACCGTGTGGTTTTCACATTAGGGGCATAAAAGTGTGCCATCTTTTAGGTTCATTTCAAAGCTTTTTTTACTCTAAACTGTGAACAGTTTTCATACTTATCGATAATATCATATTTCTGCGGTAATTCCCAAAACAAGAAAGCGACGCCATTTACTGCAATTTTGTGTCTTCGTGCCTAAGTGTTTAGTCATTAAAAGGGTAAGTTAAACTCCATATGCTTTTACAGCTGAATTTGTCAGCTACTTACCTATAAAATGAGACTTTGTTAGCGGTTTTAAATATGCAATTGATATTGTTTATTCCTAAAATCGCTAATAACTCACAGTTCTTCAAATCGTACCTCTAAGAGTTTGGCATATCGTACCAAGTACGATTTGTCGAACTAACTTCAGTGTACGGTGGGAAATTTGAATGTGTTTTGAAAAATATGTGTATTGTTGCAGAAGTATTTAGAAAATTGAAAACAGAATGTCTTCGACAAAAAAGAAAATATTATCAATGGTCGGAAGAGGACATGCAACATGCCTTAAGCGCCTTTAGTGAAAAGAAGCTAGGTTTTAATAAATGTTGCGAACAATACAACATTCCAAAGCCAACTTTTCGGCGACATGTAAAGGTCTTAATAAAAGGCACATACCGATGTGCATCATCATGGACGGCCAACAACAATTTCCTTGGAATTGGAACAGGAATTGGCGCAGCACATTTTAAAGTTGGAGGAAAAACTTTTGGACTCAGCATAAACGATATTCGCCGTCTGGCCTTCCAATTAGCTAACCGAAATCAAATTCCCAATAACTTTAATGTAGAAACGGGTATGGCCGGAAAAGCATGGTACTATAATTTTATGAAACGTCATCCTTATCTTTCATTGAGGCAGCCAGAGAAGGTTTCGTTAGCTAGAGCTGCTGGATTCAATAAAAAAATGTTTACGAGTTTTTGACATTCTTGAGAAGACTATTGATGAACATAGTTTTACAGCTATGAATATCTATAATGTTGACGAAAGTGGTTTTTCCACGGTCCAAAAAGAATCAGAAAATTGTAGCTAAAAAGGAAAACATCAAGTAGGAGGTATTTCTAGTGGAGAGCGTGGTGTCAACACTACCATTGTTTGTTGCGTAAATGCTGCCGGTGGTTGTGTACCTCCCATGATTATTTTTAAGCGAAAGCGTATGGCAAACGAACTAAAAGTTGGTGCACCACCAGGTGCCATTGTAACGATTTCTGACACAGGGTACATAAATACGGACCTTTTTGGAGTGGTTAAAACATTTTATTAGCATCGTTAAATGTTCTAAAGAAAATAAAGTTTTATTACTATTAGATGGTCACACCACCCACTCCAAAAATTTAGACGCTCTGCTCCTAGCACGTGAAAACGGGTTATTTTACTGCAGTTGCCAGGACACACCACTCATCGTCTTCAGCCTTTAGACGTAAGTTTTTTAAACCAATGGAAGCCTATTTTACACAAGCAGTACAAAAATGGTTGAGGACCAACCCAGGAAGTAGTTTGTCACAATACAATATGACGGCCTTACTAAATGAAACGTATTCGAGGCTGCTTCCATAGTGACCATCAGTAACGGTTTCAAAGCGGCCGGAATAATGGCCAGTCGACAGATGGGTTTTCAGTGATGCCGATTTTGCGGCTGCTGCAGCTTTACTAGATGATGAAAATGAAGTGGCACCAGAACCATCAAATGATCAACGCAATGTGATTACACCAGAAGTAGTTCCTGAAGTAGAAACGGAAACAACAAATGATGGCAGAATTCAAACTACACCAGAACCATCAGATCAACTAATAAATGTGTCAGTGCAAGAAATTCTTCCATTTCCAGAAGAAACTAGAAATGCAAAAAAACGTAAGTTACCTCAACCAGCTGCTCTTTTGAGCAGTACTCCATCTAAAAATGAACTAGAAGCTAAAGAAGAAACACGTAAACAAAGAGCTGTAAAGGTAAAACGAAATTTAAAAAATATTAGAAAAGCAGGTGCTACCTGCATTGAATCAATAGCAGGCCCATCAAAAGTTGCCAAGTCAAAATCATCACAAAAAGTCAGTGTACCAGTAGAAGATGTTGAATTGGTGATTAACAGATGACTGGTACTGCATTATTTGCGAAGAAAAAATAATTGAAAATATGTTACAATGCAAAAATGCAAACGTTGGGCCCATGAAATTTGCTCTGGAGTACGCAAAGGTGCAAAAAATATATTTGTAGTTATTGCAAATAGATGACATTAAAAATAATACCTCATTCTTATATAAAACCTATAAGTACGATTTAGCCATCTCTGGGTACGATTTACCGAACGAGTTGGTGAAATCGTACCTTTACATCATTGTGCAAAATATTTTTTAATATGTTCTTATCGTTATAAGATACAAAAGTTTTGTTATATTTATAAATAAATACATAAGTGTTCAATCGTATTTTTATTACGGATTCTGTGTAACATGAGACCCAGTGGACGTAAAACTCTAAAAAGTGGTACGATATAGCTGACTCTACCTACATTCATATTACAATTCGTTCTACTTTTTACTAATATTTAAGATGTCAGCAATTGTTTACATACCAGTATCTATAATCTAATATTGTTTGTTTACTTGTAAAACGAAAGCTAAAAGCGAGACTAGTATTTCAAAAAATGTCATAGTTTTGATGCAATATTTACCGTTTTACTGTGAAAATTTAATGTTGATGAGGGCGTCTTTGAGTCAGTTATTGGTGCAAGTATCTTAAAGCTTTTATTAAAAGAAAATGAATTGCGGAACTTAAAAATTCACGAGAAAAACGCAAAGCAAATAAATTATTAAGATGAAATCGAGGCTTGGTGTACAGAAAGACTTCTGCATTACTTCGACAGATGAAGGAATTGAAAAACAATAAAGTTTCTTATGATTTTCTTCGTCCGATATTTTCAAAAACTCCAAGAACCAGTCAAAGATGATTGGGATTCAGTGCTATTAATGGCTAATAAAGTAAATGAATGTTAGGTATGTCTCCTATCTTACTCCTTTGTCTCGAGTTAATAGATTCACCAATTTAGAAAATCAAATAACAGAGTTAGTAGCTTCAGTATTCAAATTATTAAACGCAGGGCAGGTAAGGTCTACAGACGTGTCAAAGAAATCCCTTCTAGATCTGTCTCCAGACGCACAGATAATAAAAGCATCAATAATAAGCTGGTACAATTTCAAACACAAAGGACGAGGTTTCTAACTGTTTTTTTACACAATGTTTGCACCAGACAGTAGCTGCGACGGATAGATTAATCCGCACCGTTTATTCGTAATTTGTGTCAAAACCGGTCACCTATTCATAGAGATTTTGGAGTGGATATTTCAGTCAATTAAGGCAAAATATATCTAAACCAAAATTATATGCTGCTAATACATTAATTATTAGAATGCACGACAAAAACTTATGATTAAGTCTCCAATGTACGAGGAAATTTTACTTGGAACTTTATAATCACCGATGTAGAATGTTCAATATTTTGCTATACAAAGAAAAATTAGAAATAGTAAAATTTGAAATCATGGTCAATATGGGTATTTGCAGATCATCAATCAGTAATTGAACAAGTGCTCTTCATAGATGGTTCCAAAGAAGAATAATAGTTGGCGCCCATGTGAAGATTATAGGGCCTTAAATGCTATAACAGTTCCAGATACATATCATGTACCAACTATCAAGACTTCAATACACAGTTACACAAAAAGGCATTTACCAAATTGATCCTATTACAGCCTATCACCCATATTCTAGTAGATAAAGAGGAGTTATCCACAAATCAGCAGTAACGACTCCGTTTGGATTATTTGAATTTACAATACTACCATTTGGATTGAGAAATGCGTAAAATAATCGGAAGATTTGAATTTTGTTTTGTTATATAAACGACTTATATTAATTGCATCTGATACGATTGATGAACATCAAACTCATATTCAACGGCTTTTCTCAAGATTAAATCAATTTAGTATCAACATCAATTTAAGCAAATGCATTTTCTAAAGCTACACATGAAATTTTTTCTCGGATTTTTATTTTCAGAAAAAGGTGTTATACCAGAAAAGTTATCCAAAAAACTCGACAACGCCTTAAGTCATGGATTTTTATTTTTGACAGCGAGCGTACAATATAATTTATAAATAATAGGTATATTCTTTCGAGATTAGTGTTTCAAATCGTTACGGTAGAATTTACACGATTTCTAGCTCAATTTCTTACTTAGATATTTTTGTTGGGTTCTTATTAAAATACTTTTTATCTCGATACTGTAGAAGAACTTAAATGCAGGAGTCAATAATAAGTTGTACTGCCCTTGTACTTTATTAAATGATTGAACATTGATGACATTGGAAGTTGTAACACCAGAAGGTCAAATATTGGTTTAACAAAGCAACAAAAATAATTAAGAACAAATACGTGTATGGTGGAAACGGTTGAAGGTAATGTTTTTGACGATACCAAAGCCAATGTACGAAACATTACATTAATTGAACTGAGTAATTAGAAAACACTTATAGAATATTTAAGCAATCGTATAGATAAAGCTACAGCTAATGCAGATGTAATTTTAGAAACTTTAAAATAAGCAAAACTGTTTCAAACTTAAGGCACGATGCGATGTTAAACTTGTGTAAGAAAAGTTTTTTACGGAATATTGATGTGTGAATGCATTCGATCTTTTATTTTTGATACATTATAACTACTTAAAATTTTGACACAAACTTTTGGTTCAAATTTATATTTCTTGCAGTTGTGAAATATGGCAAGTGTTTTATAATAAAGTTTTGATTCGAAAATAATGTGGTCAATAATAAACTTTCAAAATGAAAACATACGTTCGGAAATTTTTAACTTATTACAAGAGCATACATACAGGGGTGACGCCAAACTTCTGACATCGGATGATAAATATTTGATAAACAAGATATAACTTTTTAAAATTTGTTTCATCTACTACAGTTACTGGGTGCACAATTAAAAAATATTTTCGATTACACAGGATGTTCCAAAAAGTTACTGAGTGCACATTTTAAAAATATTTTCGATTACACAGGATGCTCCAAAAAGTCGTGATTTTTTAAAATAAAATACACCATATTTTCTTTAAAGTTCAAAAAATCTCGCAGAGAGCTTTAAAAAATATAACATGAAAATGTAGGGTGTTTTAAAAGATATAGCTAATTATTAGTAAAAATGACACTCTGTTATAAAGTAACTAGAAATAATTTAACATCTAATCATATATTTCTGTTATTTCCAAGTAATTGGCTGTGTTTAGTATTAATTACTTTTATTGTCGGTAACGGCATTAATACAGAGCGAAGCAAGCAATATCTCAAAATTTTTAAATAAATCACCCTATGTCATTTTACTAATGTTAGTACTAATATATTAGCTTATATAATATTTGTTAAAGCTCTGCTCCAAGTAATGAGCATTTGGACGATACTAGATTCTCGGGTGGTATTTTAAAGAAACTCTTCTTCTAAAGAGTTGATGACGTACACTTCGTCGTTGACTCCAAAAATTCATTTTTGTTCTTGTTCTTGTAAATGATGTGCTATCACGTTGCGCTGGCAACGATTTCGTTTCCTCGCAAAATCTTGAAACTGCTTTTTCATTACCTTTGCTGGATATGTATAGAATCTGGCTTTCAAATTTACTTGAGTTTGAAATGTTTCTCTTTGGATTTTAGCTTATTCTCTATGTTTGATATATAGCCCTAGTTGTGGATATTGTTATAACTGTTACGAGGCCTACAAATCAGGAACAGTATGAGATAGATTATGGAATGCCTTCTTTGTTCAAGTATGTCAAAGACGGACGACATGTTGTCTAAAAGTTTGTTATTGAGGTGGTGTTTGGATTTTGAGGTGATACTATCTCTCATCATATAAGAAAATAGCCTGGAGGTATTAAACTTTGACTTCCATGTTTTATATAACGTGCATAGAGGGCGAGACTTTATAAGCATGCTTCTGTTTGATGTAATAGTGTTGTTAGTTCTTCATACGTCAGTGTTGAGTTCCCAATTATTCGTTTTAGGTGATGTTTAATTGGTTTTACTCCAGTTTCCCATAGTCCAGTGGGAGTGGCAGGTGGAATAAAGTGCCATTGAGTCCCTTTTATTCTTATTGAGTTTTGAATTGTTGTTTGATAAGTTAGTTGATAAATCTCTTTTTTGAGAATTTTACTGGCTTCCACGAAGTTAGTTCTATTGTCACCATATAGGTGTGCACAGTGACCTTTTTCTTACTATAAACCTTTTGTAAGCTGCTATGAATGCGTTGGTAGTCATGCTATTAACTTATTCAAATGAATCGCTTTGGTTAAAAAGCACACAAATACAGAAATATAGCTTTTATATGATTTGTAGTCTCTTCCTTTTACTACCCTTATTTGGACTAGACCGGCTTTAGTCTACTCCTGCGTGGAATAATGGTGGAGATGCCGTTACTCTTGGCGTTGGTAAATTTCCCTTAGTTGCTAGGTGATTTTTTGTATTACACCTTATACATTTGACGCGTTTTTTAATACAACTGCTGTCTTCTTCTCATTTGTTATCCAATATAGTAAACTCTCTTTGCAGTATGATAGAACTCTGATAAGTTTGCTTAGAGATGAAAGCATCTGACACGATACTTTTGAGTTTACTTTGCGTTGTTTGTGTTTTTTTTGTTGAATTGACTATTGTTCTTCATCGGTAATCCATGTAGGATGTAGTGTGTGTGGTCTTTAATTTTTGATAGGTGCACCCCGCTAGATATTGCATCAGAAGGGTTATTTTCTGAGCGCACATGCCACCAGCTTTCTATTGCTCTTAATTTACTTGTTTCTGCTACTCTATTGGCAACAAATGTTATCCATTTTGATGTTTCGCCTTTCAACCAGAACCAGAAGGATCATTGAATTGGTCCAAGCATGTACTGGAATCTGTGAAATCTCTATTGTTGATGTCATCCTTCTTATTAGTTTCGCAAGTACTACTGTTTCACATTGCTCTAAGTCTTGGTAGTAAGACTAGTGATCTGCTACGTTTGATTTTGCTATCAAAAACGTAATTTTAGTTTTTTGTTGCACGTTCCTGCCTATATTATTACTACTCCGTGGAGCTTTAAGAAGGCGTTTGTTGCTTTGGAGGTATTTTAATACATTGTACTGATTTCAGGTAATTAGCAAACTCTTTTCATTTGGTTGTTATGCTGTTGGGTATCGGTTAATCTCAATCTAGATCTTGCGTCCATAGTTCTTGAATCAGAAGTTAGGCGTGGATGGTTACAGGTGCTAACCTACCTAATGGATTAAAAATTTTCGATACTTCGAACAGGATGTTTCATTTTGTGTTGTTGATGTTGCTGGTAGTGTTAACTTTAAACGGAAAGAGTCTCTTTTTAGTTCTTTCTATTGCTTTCTTCTGATATTATTTGCTCTTGCTGTACCACTTCTCTTGATAAATGTGAGCTTAAATTATTAGCTGCCAATTGGTGAAGAGTTTTTATCGTTAGATATTGGGCAGATGAAGTCCCATATGTGACTGTATTTTTGAATTGGTAGGTCTTTATCCCATTGGGTTCGATGATGTTTTGGTTTAATTTTAATTTAGCGGTACATTTTCTCAATTTTGTTGTGCCGTTGTTGTCCTTGAGTACTTGTTGATGGGGAATATAATATTTTGCCTCTTTTTATTCTTATTCTCTACTTTCTTCATATTGTTAAGATTAATATATTCTTGCAAAAGTTGTTAGCTAGGGATCTTTTCTAAATCTTTTTTCTAATTGGAAAAGTCTTGCTATTCCACAATTTTTGAATTTCGAACTGGTTTTTGTCCTGGTTCAAACTGAATTCGTACTGTATCTGTTTCATCTTTTACTTCATTTTATTGTGTGAAGTGGTCCTCACACAATTAGCTATTTTGTGATAAATGGCGGTGTGTAGTAACTTCTTCAATTTCCCAAAATTTTGTTATTCTTTTGCCATTCTTTTAAGTTTTCCCGCCTTCGATTCTACTTGATGACAAGGTTGTTAAACAATCGGTCGATGAAATTCTGGTTTCCCATTACGCATTTTGTAGTCACAGTCATCTTAGTTCAATTCTTGATGAAATTCTGCATTTTTTAAAAAACGAAACATTGATAATTTGCTGACACTGCCATTATCTTCCAAAATCCGAGTAGAATTGAGTGGGTATTTTTAATTGTAAAAAATATTTATTATCGTCATCTTGACGTGCCCAATTTATTTTAATTTTATCACCTCACTCAAACATAATAAAATTTCGATTCGTTAGGTTTCCTATAAATAATTAACCATTTTAGATTAAATTGCAGAAGTATTGTGTATTAGTCATTTCACGTACTACTACTAAATTTTTACATTTTGATGATGGTAAAGATTCCTATTTATAAAGTGTTCTACTAAAATCATTAATAAAAATAGCATGTTGTTGTTTAAAAAAATGGATACCAACGTCAGTCATAATTGAATGTCATGAAGTCACATTATTCGTTTTTTTGTGAATATTGGTAAATATTACTTTTTTGATAATAAAATAATATAATTCAGAAATAATCAAATAATAAAAACGAATTAGCTTTCAAATACGTCAAGGTTTGAGGTTAGCATAAGTGAAAATGAAATAAGTTAAGTCGGTAATACAGATTTCCATCAATTTTGATGCAACAATTTAAAAGTGAAAGTAAGTTTTACTACTACAGATGAAAATTACACAACCACTACAAAAATCCTACTTCATATGTTTAGAAAAATTAAAAATTTTTCAATTTTTATAACTTTGTTTCCATATTGTTTACGATACGAGAAGAGAAATTCTTACTGTCACATCAAATTTTTGATGCATATTTTTCAAACAACTTTTAGATAAACATCAACTAAATAGAAATAATAGTATGAAAAACGTATGTCTCAACATCTTTTTGTCGCTCTTTCAAACAGTCTGCAACTTTGTCTTGCAACAAAAGCTTTGTTGCGACGTTCGTTTTTCAGCAAACTATTTCCTATCACATTTAATAACATTTTTTTAAAATTACGTTTGTTGTATAAAATAGATTTATTGGTATTTTATACGGTTTAATATAGTATAGTAAAAAAAACAATATAGATTTTTAAAGAAAGTTGTTTTATTCCTTATTCCTAATAGAAAAAATGTACGTACCGGATGTCATAATAAGAATAGTCTCTAGCCATATCCAAAACTAATAAATCAACAATTTAAAAAAATACTTTTATTAATAAAATGTTTTGTGTTACTACCCTGACTGAAAAGTATTTGCAAGTTTGTGAAATAACTACTAGATGGCGTAACAATCACAAAAAAAAGTCAGTGAAAACTTACACTCAAAAGTTTTCGTCTATCCGGAATATTTTTTACAAACTAAAGTTGAGTACAGGTGTCCATTAAAAAAGTTGACTTTCAAGGTGATGTTATTTATTTATTCGTATGGTACATTATACAAATATTGTATTGTGATGTAAGTGTTATGTATGGTGCCCCAGAAGATCAGTATAAACCTGTATAGTGTGGTGACGAAACCGTGTGCAATAGTGGATTGGTTCGTCTTGGCAAAGCATTTACTTCAAGGTTTAGGAAAACCACTAAAACCTAAACATGCCAACTCTTACCCACCCTAGTATTCACATGTAATAATATTAATTAAGTGTGTAAACATTATAGAAGGTAAATAAGAACATAAAATATAACAGCACAGCCATTGCATGACGACATATAATAGACCGGTCCAAGCGCCAGTCACGACAATGACGAAAAAAATAGTAGGTTAAAGAAATAGCAAAACAAAATAATGAAAAACAGATAATCAAGAAGAGAATACAAATATTGCTAAACTTCAGATGTCCTTCAGATTCGTAAGCCATAATATTGCTTCATCCGTTAAATTATGAATGTTTGGAACCCTCCTTTAAACTTCGTTAATTGACAATCCTCTACAATATGTGTAACGGTCTCTGGTTCGTTTCCACAGTCACAATTTGGATTAGAAATCGCACCCCATTTGAACAACATAGAGTTGCATTTTGAATGGCCTGTTCTTATGCGATTTACTTTTGACCAAATTTTCTTTTTTGATCAAAGCCCAGGACTTCTATTGTTGATCATCAATAAGATGTTTATTGAAAACATCAGACCATAATTTTTCCACTCTTCAACTTCAGAAAAAGCCGTACTTAAGTAGTCTTGCAACCATATAGGACTTCGAGATTTAAGTCTTTTAGCAGGAGGGTTGTCAATGTCATTCCAAATTGGTAACTTTTTGTTAAGTTGGCATTTATCCCATTCTCGTTTTAACGCTGCTTTTCGTCAAATGTTCGATGGAGTAATATTACAAAGAACAGGAAGCCAATCGAGAGGAGTAGATTTAATGGTTCCACTAATTATACGCATAGTGCAATTCAACTGGGCATCTATTTTTTTTTGTATGATAACTATTTAACCAGACAGGAGCACAATATTCTGCTGTAGAATAAACTAATGCCAATGCAGCTGTACAAAGTGTCTTTGCATCTGCTCCCCAAGTTGTTCCAGCTAATTTTTGAATGACATTATTTCTTGTTTTCATTTTTTGTTTGACTTTTTCTAAATGATCTTTGTAAATTAAAAACGTGTCTAAAGTTACTCCCAGATAAACTGGGTTAAAATTATGGTTTAACTTTGTATTATTAAAGATAACATTAAGTTTTCTACTTTTTTCTCTATTACTTAAATGAAAATAAGAAACTTCTGTCTTTTTAAGATTGGGGCATAATCGCCATTTTTTTAAATAATTTTCAGACGGTTTATTTTCAATTTCGAAAAAATCCGACTGTTGAAATGAAATTGCCATATCATCGGCGTAGACAAATTTTTGCCATTGTAAAGAAGAAAGATCAGAAATATATACATTAAAAAGAATAGGCGCAAGAACCGAACCCTGTGGAAGAAATAATTTTGGAACAAGGAATGACGTTAAACAATTTAAAAAGTAAACCTTCTTTCCACACGGTATCGTATGTAGCAGTTAAATCTAAAAAAAGGCAACTAATCAAGGTGATGAACAAGTAAAAAACTAATCACGCTAGTTTGTAAACTTTACAAGGTTAAGCAACTTTTATTTTTTTGTAAATATACTTGGCGAAGAGTTGCAGTCTGTTAACTAAAATCTGGAATACCCTGTATAAAACTGCTGTAATTTTTTTCCGTTTTTCACTTTTTTTACTGTTATTTGTTTTAAGGTCAGATGCTATCGATTTTAATTTTTGTTTATTTCTAAAATACCAACTTTATCTTTAGCTTGTACGGGGTGTCCAGTAACTCTACGGACAAATTTCGCGCAGTTTATATAAACTTTTTTCTTATTTTTGAGTCTAGAATCGGTACGCGAAGTTCGTAGAGTTACTGGACACTCCGTATACAGTTTATCTATGACTTTCTACTATTTGTGTAGTGATTTTGTCATTAGTTGACGCCTTTAAGTAAGTTGCCTTTTTGTTATTATTTGTTGTTCTTGCCTCATTTTCTTTATTACTACACCTTTGCTTTCGGAATATATTATTTTATTTTCATTTTTAATACCGTATTTCCAATACGAATACCAAAATTTCTATTGAGTATCCTGTTCACTCATCATCGTTTTCAGATTGCATCATCAAATTTTCATATTTTTGATTGTTTTCCATCATAGTTCTCTTGACGTTTTACGTGTCTTTTAAAACTGTACCGTTTGTTTTATTATTAGTCTAGTTCTTCTATTTTGTGTTTTTGGTTTTATTCCTTCTTATTTTTTTGGGCTATGTAATTTTTTGCAGTAATATTCATATTCATTATTTTCGCGTGGCTTTTGGCTCCATGTTCTAATATTTTTAATTGTTTGCGCTTCTTCCGTTTTAAACAGAGTCTTCTACGTTCTTATTTTTCTCTACATCTTCTTCCAGTTTCCTATGTGTTTCTCCTTGTTTGAGCAGAGTAAATCTATCTATTTAGTATAAGTTTATTGTATTTGACGAGAGCAACGACAGCTAATTATCCTTTTTTTGTACTACTACTACTTTTTGGTTTTTGTATTTCTCTTAAAAAATCTTCTTCAACTCTTTCGCGCCTGTTGGTACGTATATGTCCCATAGAGATTAAAAAAAAACAATTTTCTTCAGTAAACCGTAGATTAAAAAGTAGTGATTTCTTTCAACCTATTACTGATTACAACAAATTTAAGAGGAGAGTTGATCTGTTTGATCAGCTTACCATTACAAAAATTTCGATAGAATGTACAAGCGATTGGCGGCGTAAAGTGTTTTTCAAACTACTCATAACTTCTATTGTAAATGATTGCGTAATATACAATAAAGTTTACCATAAGAAGAAATTTCTAATTGATTTGGAGGTCGATTTGATTGGAAAAATAAAGAAAACGCCAAGGATTCGCGTAGCAATATCTAAAAAGCTAATACTACCGAGAAGACAACTGACCAAAAGAAATTCCAGCATTTAAAAAGATAATGAACTACAACAAAAAACATATCAAAAAAAAAAACAATTAAGAAGAATAAGAGTCTAAAAGTCTTAAAAAAGTTAAACCCAAGCAGATATCAAATTATAAAAGTTTAGAACACCAACGATGAAACATCACCAAACAGAAAAGAAGGTAGAAGAATTTTACAAAAAAACTTTGCATAATCCAGCAAAAAGCGCAAGAAAGACCAAAAGAAACAACGAGAAAAGGAGGAGTAATGAACCAAGGTTTCGAACATTTGTCAGCCATTACTAACGCAGAAATAGAGAATACATTAAAACAGATAAAAACAAGCAAAGCACTCGAGGCAGAACTTCTTTCTTCTTACGAAATTACAGAAGGTCTTTAGTAATTTAAAAAAAGAATCCTACAAATATTCAAAAAATAACAGACCTATAAGCCACCTATACAAAGTCTTCACAAAAATAATCACGTACAGGGTGGAGAATAAATTGAAATGTACCAGCTAGTAAGAAAGACAGGTTTTTCTACGGGATTTGGAACAAACGACCACAAAAATGCTGATAAAAGAAACGACCTCTGATACTTGTATTTGTGGATTTCTAAAAAGTCTTTAACACCGTCGAATGCGATAAGATCATACAACTACTAGTGAGTAATTATACCAGGTAACACACAAATTCCTACTGAAGAGACGCGTTAGATAGGATGATACAATATCGTCTAAACTTTTCATCATCGTAATGGAGTATATTTTTAAAGCACTGGAATGGAGTGAGTGAGATGTAACCATCGATGGTAAGATGTTCGTTTTGCGGATAACGTCGTCCTCATCCCGGACAATTTAGGAAAAGCTGGCAAAATGCTAGACAAACTTCCAGCATTTAAGCTACTGAAAAGGTAGCGCTGCAGATAAACGGAAATATATACATTAAAAAGAATAGGCGCAGAAGCAAAACAAATCTCTTGGCAAACCTAGTCCTCAGCGGAGACAATCAAATAGAAGAAATAAAGAAAAGAATTCAACTAGGCTGAACTGCCTACGGCAAAATAACACATGCAAAATTCCCGTAAGTCTTAAAGAAAGATGTACGAGAAATGTGTACATTCAGTCATCTCGTATGAGTCGGAAACATCACAAAAATAAATGAAAGAATATTGAAAACGTCACAAAAGAAAATGGAGAGATTAATTCAAGGCATCAAAGTTACAGATAAGATATGAAACAAAGAAATACAAAGAAGAACGGGAGTGCAAAAATTGGTAAAAGCAATAGAGCAGCTAAAGTACAGATTTGTGGGCTATATGACAAGATTTAGGGATGACAGATGAACGATCAGACTGTTATAGTAGCGACCTTACGCAGACAAAAAAGCACAGGTAATAAGTATCATATTAGAGTATTCTACCCTTATGTAGTGGCTATTACTCACTCACTAACGTATGCAATCACTTAATTAGTAACTCAAATGGAAATTCCACATATTACATACTAATGAGTGTTTAGCATTTAAATAAAAAACTGGGCTAGGCAGGGCGATGGATTGAGTTGATGGTGGTAGCGTGATGTAAATCTAACCTAAAAATTGACCGAAATGAATGTTTTACTTGGGTTCGCACGAAATGAAAAACTACCTGTCAGCAAGTTCTAAAAAGATAAAATGATTAAGAATTTGTAATTTTTGAAACAGAAAAAACAAAATATAATTGGAAAAGACACATACACTATATATTCTAACCTAAACTTGGTATCGCCTGCCTACTTTGTTACAAACATTACAAAAAAAACTCCAAGATCTACTATATACCCATCTCAATTTTTATTTTAATACTCATTAGTTCACATGTTACTTGAAAACTAGGAAATTTTTAAGAGCTTAAGAGCAGTAATCTGCCAGAAATTGATATGGATGCGATTTTGAGTTTATTTTGCACATAATTGATTTACAAGCCCTAAAAGTAAATCCAAAGACTACACAATTGGTAAAACTATGTTGTGTAGAGTCAAATATATTCTGAAGAATTATTATATAAAAAAAATTAAAGATTTTGGATGTTGAAACTTAATTTTATATGGTACCTTAGAAACCCATTAAGAACGTTTATATAAACATTAAAGTCCAATTTACTTGAATACCTAAAATTGATTTAGACTAGTCGACATTTTGAAAAACAAAATTCACAGCAAGGAAATATATTAAAGGAATAGTAATTAAACCAAAAGGCTTCTCATGTTAAACGTTTTCGCAATTTCTTTGTTTACTTTCCAGGTTTCTCCCTTAAAAATCTTTTCAGCTATTAAATACGGGTACATATTTATAAATACTTTTTTAAAAACGCTTCTATTCTCGCAAAACCGCAAGGATAATTTATTATTTACTTCAAAAAATCAGTTTTCTTTCGTTTCGCGCTCGAATGTTTACCCTTTCAATTTTGCTTTTAAAAAAATATTCTTTACGACACAATAAAGCAATTTTAAAATTCTCCGCGTAATATTCATTTTTAATTTTCAGTAATAAATACGAATAATAATAACTAAAACACTCTCTAAAATTATAACTGTCGCTTAAATAATTTCAAAATAACAGTAGCGTTCGTTCACTCGTATACAAATTACCCATATTAATGAATAGTTTGTATTAAATAATAATTATTTGACTATTTTGCACACACAAAACGATCAGTAAAAAACAAAAAAATCATGTTAGAATTTCAAATCACAATCGTAAAAGCCTTAAAGCTAAAGTTGTAGAATATATAATTGGCAAGGTGTTTAAAGTTCATTTAAATTAATGTTATAAAACAAACTCAGCAAAACCGGAATAACAACTCATACTTGCACAAAGACAAATCTAATTTAACATTCATTTGTATATAAACACTAACATTTATTAATAAAATTATCATTCTCCAGAAGTTTGATTATTCATTACATGGCACCGATAACGTGTTGGTTACCTTGGCAAGTGTGAACAACAGAGTAAATTTCGGTTTTTACTCCAATCAGTCTAAAGAAGATTTTGATCACTTTAAAATACCACACGAAAATCTAGTTTTGTTCAAATACCGATTACTTTGGACAACATAACCGAACATCAGTTGCGGTCAACTAGAAAAAATACCAAAGTATTGAAACGAACTAACACCGCAGACAAAACCGGACGTCAACGACACCCAATTACAAAAAAAAACAAGATACCAGAGTACCAAACACCAACGACCCTGGCATCATGGACAAACTGACAAAATGATGAAAGAATCAAAACAAACAAAACTACAACTGAACATTTGTACAATTTAACACTATCCAACAGCGAAAGATGCCAACTTATATATAACAAAATAATTTGTTACAACTGCTTAAAACAGAAAAAAAAACTCTACAGCCTAAACCGACGTAACATTTGTAATCAATAGCATCACACCTTAATACATAGAGACCAGAGGACACACAATTCAAGTAGAACAACTATCACCAGACCAACATATCTCACAAAAACAAACCGACAAGAAAATTCAGCACAAACAACTAAAGAAGTTAAACACTTACGATTTTGAGTAAAACCAGAAATCTCATCTAATCCTATGGAAGCTTAATACAGACCAACCAATTCAAAAATACAGTCTACCCATGGTCATATATGGAACTTCATCTGCACAATATCTACCGTTAAAAACACTTCATCAATTGGCAGGTGACAATTGTAAAAATTTACAAAAGCATCTCACATACTTGAAAACGATTTCTACGTAAACGAAGCCCAAACATACAAAAACAATTTATAACTTACTTAAATCAGGAGGATTTAATCTGCGGAAGTGTGCAGTAACAGCAAAAAACTTCGGTAAACAATTTCAGAAGAAAGCAATTGGCAATGGAAATAACTGAGAATGACACAAGAAAATCACTAGAACGACATTTTCTACTAGGTTCTTTAACACCTGTAACCTTCAACGCCAAACTTCTAATTTAAGAACTATGAACGCAAGACCCAGAATGGGATCAACCTATTCCTTAACCACATAACAACCAAAAGAACAGAGTTTTTTGTCTGGAATCAGTAGAAGATACCTTGATGATTTAGCTCCAAAGCAACAAACGCCTTCTTGGAGCTCCATATTAGAGCGACGCATTAAAAAGTTCTGCGGAGCAGTAATATACGCAGTAACAGTTGACGTGCAACAAACAACTAAAATTATGTTGTTGGTAGCAAAATCAAAGGTAGTTCTAGCAAACACAAACACACTACCAAGACTAGAGCTATGGGCAACAGTACTACTTACAACTAATAAAAGAACGACATCAACAGTAGTCGCAGATCCCAGTACATACTTGGACCGATTCAATTATCTTTCTGGACTGGTTGAAGGGCGAAACATCAAAATGGAAAACATTTGTTGACAATAAGGTAGCAAATTAGTACCAATACAAAAGCTGGCGGCATGTGTGTCCGGAAATAATCTTGTAGATGCAATATCTCGCAGTAAAAGCCTACACACTCACACGGATTACTAATGAAGAACAATTGTCAATTCAACAAAGAACACAAAAAACGAAAGTAGTACTTAAAAGTTTTGTGTCACGTAATTCAAAACAAGGATGAAGAGCTCATCTGACGCTTTTCATCTCTATATAAGCTTATCAGAGTACTGTCATACTGTAAGAGGTTTACAACAAACTTGAAAAAAACAGAAGAACTAACAGTACAAGAAATGGGGCACATATAAGATGTGCTAACATCAAAAGAGGAACATTTCGAACTCAAGTAAAATTCGTAAAAGCCAAATTGTATACAGATGCAATAAAGGTATTCGCAGTGATCAAACAATTTTAAGATTTTTGCGAAGAAACAAAATCGTTGTTAGATGGAACCACGTTCAAAGCGTTAGCACACCATTTACAAGAAGAAGAAGTTGAATTTAAATAGATACAAACCGATATTCAACTTGTAAATCAAAAAACCACAAGCGCTGACTACTAAGGAACTTATTAACATCAATCTTTCGAGTCACCGACGAAGTGTACGCCAACAGAACATAATCAGCAGTAGTTAATCAAAACATCAAACTAACGAGCAAAACTGATGATCTCTGCATTAGCGTCATTTAACAATACAAAAGTCAAAATTAATAACAAATTGGAGGATTTTAGAGAACGATTCGTTACCTTTCGTAGAACCTGGCACGGTTACCTCGCCAGGCGTCAACAACAGGATGAATTTCTATATTCACCCCAATCAGTCTAGAGAATCTAGTATCGTTCAGATACCGATTACTTTAAGCAGGGTTTTATAAAACTGTAAATAGTGTGCTGAAGACAGTGAATTGTTTAATTTATGCGTTTTTAATTAACGTTAATATACCAAATTTGTAACAACCGAATATAACTGGTAGAATTGCTAATTGACGAACAGTACCACGTGCTTCATCCTAATGTGAATCGTCAGTGTAGTGTAGTGTACTGGTAAACTTATTTTAGAAAATATGGCGACTTTTAGAGAAGCATTACATCATATAGATTTCGTACTTAAAAGTGTTTGTCGCCGGGCATGACCACAGCGTCAATCGGTTACAAAGTCAAATTCGAATTTTGACAACAACATCAAATTTAGTTTTTGACGATCACGTCAAACTTGACCACAACATCAAACGACGCTCATTTAATAAATAAACAAATCGACAAACGTATCATAACGTCAATCACAAGCACCGCCATTAAGGAAGACAGTTTTCTGAACGGCGTGATCAGAACGTCATACTTTCAATTTGATCGCCACGTCAAATGCGACTTTAATGACAAATTCCATACTTAATCACAAGCACCGCCATGAAAGTTTTATGCAATCAATGCTCACAAAAATTCAAAAAGAAGTGAAACACATCAGAAACCTGTCAAAGAGGAAGGTTTATACTGTAAATTACTCTGTATACCCATTAGACAGAATAGGAGTAGAAGAATACGTGGGTGTAGTTATAACATAGGTATTACCGTTTTGCAAACAAGGTATCTTGAAATAATGTAATCAAAATGCTTCCCTAACGGAGCTACGTCCTTTTCTAGTCGAACTCACGATAGTACACTATTTTAAGTTATTTATAAATGATTGGACATAAAATCCTAAATTTTGAAAATTTTTGGTTAATGTATTACATAGTAGGTCTTGAATGCAAACACCTTTCTAGATTTTCTAAAAATATTTCAATGCAATTTTCTCGAAACTGAACCTGTTTTTTAGTAAAAAGCTCTAAATTTTTGTAATTAAAAAGTAAGTAAAATATCCACTAAGAAAAAAGTTGGGACTGTTTCTATACCTCACTCAGAAATGTTAAGCCTATGATTAAATTTTGACAGCACATCAAAATCAAAAAATTAAAAAAAAACAAGGATTTTATTTTCAACCTTTAGTAATAATTTAATAAAATATATTGTCATAGTGTTATTTTCTACGTACCTTGCACTGTTTCAGTTGGGGGACCTAATTTGCTGACACCTTGTGTACAAAACAATATCTATGTTAAAATTACACACACGTATTCTTTCTGTATAATAGACATACAGAATAATTCATCAGGTCTCTGATGCGTTTCATTACCATGTTGCATTTTTTGTGAGCATTGATCGCACAAATCTTAATAACCGAATTTGACGTTATGGTCACATTTGACATTGTGGTCATCTTTAAAGATTGACGTTATGGCATATGCTATTAGTCGAAGCAATCAACTTGTTTATTTATAAAATCACCGTCGTTTGACGTTGTGGTCAAGTGTGACGTTATGGCCAAAATCAAAATTTGACGTTATGGTCACATTTGACGTTGTGGTCAAAATTAGAAGTTTGACATTGTGGTCAGGTTAAACGATATGTCAATGATGCGTTGATTAAAATTTCGAATTTAACGCAGTCACCGGTTGAAATTGTGGCCCGGCGCTACCACCTTAACTACCTTGCGAAAGAGACTTTATGAGAGTTTTTAAAGTGAACCTCTAAACTAAAGAGATATTACGTTGTCGGCAATATTCCCTTCTCAATGTCATGTCTTCTTTCAGGATTCTGACATGAGCTCTTATATTATTACTATCTTTTGTACTTCCATTATCAGGGGCATTTGAAAACCAAACAATTTATAAAATTTAAAACTGCAGCTGTTTGCAACATGATTTAGTATTAATCGTTAGTATTAAAAAACTCGATGGCGATTAACATTAGAAGATCTAACATAGTAACGTTTTGTAGAAAAAGTAAATTGAATGAATTTCAATTAAACACTGTACACAGAACCAGTTTCAGATGCTGAGGGTTAGCAACTTCATATTTTATAAAGACTATAAAAGTCCAACTAAATTTACCGAGTAACATGCTACATCAAGTTTTTGATGAAAAACACTACAAACTTTTTCAGCTATAACCTTCGTAACTGATTTTAGTAGTGCTATCTACTATGATGAAAGATTATTTACACGACTTTACTATAATCAGTACTTGATTGCAAATTTCACTTTTAGTAAGCCGACTGTATCGTTTTGAATAGGTTCTGTCAAAATAATGAACAATATTATCAAAATGTCGGAATAACTTCATCACCACAAGGGTTAGAAAGTCATATACCTTTTTTCCCAAATAAGAGTGTAACCTTATGTTGAATAAATAGCAGTAATTTATATCTTAATTTTATGTTAAGCCTTTCAAATTGTCCTAGAGTCACCGCTGGATGCACCTTGCATAATTGCAAGATTCGAGTTTCCTTAGTCCTGATGAGTTCCTATAAAACAAAACAGCTGTCGAGTGATTCTCGGGGTGTATTTAAGGTTATTTTAATAATTAACACTACAGTTACAATAACGATTAAAAATCGAATAGGTTGGCTAAGTTCTTCTGTTGACAAGCTTTAGAATCGTCTAAAAGTTCTTTTATAATACACTTAATTTTGGCAAAAAATGGTAATACCAAACAGATCTTGGTAGAGAGACAATTTGGTTTTTTAGAATATTTTCAAGAATTTTTTTTTGTAGAAAGTTTGTTTAAGTAAAACTTGATTCACTCTTGATTTTGAATTTAAAAAATGATATCCAAGTAATATGACAATCAAAAAAGTTGACACTTTTCAGTTTCCTTGACAAATTACGCAAAAATCATTATTTTATTAAGAATAGATCTTAGACTTATCAAAAAGTTATACAATTACAAACACTAAATTAAAATTAATCATTAAAGTATTTATTTAAAATCCGAAACAAGTAGACATTAATTTTTTATTTTAGACACAAATTTATTTATTATTTCAAATCGAGAATATAATTGCAAAGATATCAGTTACGACATCTATTAAAAAGAGGTTACATCCAATTAATCCTCGAAGATTCTTTCGAAATTTTTACTAATTTGTTCTACCCCTGACCCTCGTTGTTTACAGGTATTTTGTGACTGCAAAACATTTAATTTTACTCCTTTAAAATTTTTTGAAATTTGTTTTTTTTGTTTAAAATTAAATTTTCATAAAATTTTGAATTAAAAAATCAGGTATTTGGTAGATCTCAGTCATCTACCGAAATTTGTTCCATTAGTGATTGCGTAACTTTTGAAACGTGATTTGTGAGTCCAAACTATTTTTTTGTTATCTAAATAAATTATTTTGTAGAAATTGTTGTAGATCTCAGTTATTTTTTTTATTTTTTACAAATTTGTGCTTCTTGATTTTAATTATTGACAGGATTTTGTTTTTCGAAGTAATTTGTTTTATTATTATAAACTTAAACTTTATAAAATTTAAAATAAATAAACAAATTTTTGTATATTCCATCAATATTTAGAAATATTTACACAATTTCTGTTGAAGGTTCCACGCCAAATTTTTTTTATTACTTAAATCTTAAATTTCATACAATTTAAAATATAAAAAACAGCGATTTTGTGGAAAATGTTTTATTATTCATCTTCTGATTTTTTGGAAAGTGATGTCAGATGTGCATCTCACCATCTTTCTAACGTTTTACAAATATGCACTATTTCTGATAGTGACCGTTGAAAGGTGAATGGATTAAAGTTACTTATTTTATAGATTCAATCTTCAAGTTCATGTAAAAAAATCAGTTATTGTGAATCTCAAATATTTCTTGAAAGTTGTACTATTACTTGATCGACCATTTCTCAATTTTTTACAAACCTGGCGCATTTCAAGTATGTTTCTACAAATTTGACATTGATCGTTAATATGTTTTGTTTTGTATTTCGAAAATTTGTAAGACTAACATTAAAATTAAAATAGTTATTTTGAACATACAAGCCATATTTAAAAATTTTAACAATGTATTTATGATTGTATGGTCTTTGGAGGTGTTTTGTGGTTCCATAAATATTTACTTTTTACCGTATCTTAAACTTCATAAATATACAATGTGCTATGTTTCAAATGAAAAACTTCATAAATTTGAAATATAGAAAAGTCAGTTATTTTGTGTGGAAAATGTAAGTCTTCTTTGTGGACCGATGTAATATCTTTTATTGCTAGAAACTTAAATTTTAAAAAATCTGTTATTTAATAGATCTCAGCCATATTTATGGTTTCAAACCCAAGTATTTTATTACTTGAATCTTAAACTTTATAAAATTAAAACATTAAAAAATTTAGTATTTTGGGGAAATTGTGGCAAATCTTAGCAATTTTTGAAAATTTGAACTTAGCCAACCTATTCGATTTTTTAATCGTTATTGTAACTATAGTGTTAATTATTAAAATAACCTTAAATACACCCCGAGAATCACTCGACAGCTGTTTCGTTTTATAGGAACTCATCAGGACTAAGGAAACTCGAATCTTGCAATTATGCAAGGTGCATCCAGCAGTGACTCTAGAACAATTTGAAAGGCTTAACATAAAAATTAAGATATAAATTACTGCTATTTATTCAACAGAAGATTATACTCTTATTTGGGAAAAAAGGTATATGACTTTCTAACCCTTGTGGCGATGAAGTTATTCCGACATTTTGCTAATATTGTTCATTATTTTGACAGAACCTATTCAAAACGATACAGTCGGCTTACTAAAAAGTAAAATTTGCAATCAAATACTGATTATAGTAAAGTCGTGTAAATAATCTTTCATCATAGTAGATAGCACTACTAAAATCAGTTACGAAGGTTATAGCTGAAAAAAGTTTGTAGTGTTTTGTCATCAAAAAACTTTGATGTAGCATGTTACTCGGCAAATTTAGTTGGACTTTTATAGTCTTTATGAGATATGAAGTTGCTAACCCTCAACATCTGAAACTGGTTCTGTGTACAGTGTTTAATTGAAATTCATTCAATTTACTTTTTCTACAAAACGTTACTATGTTAGATCTTCTAAGTGTTAATCGCCATCGAGTTTTTAATACTAACGATTAATACTAAATCATGTTGCAAATAGCTGCAGTTTTAAATTTTATAAATTGTTTGGTTTTCAAATGCCCCTGATAATGGAAGTACAAAAGATAGTAATAATATAAGAGCTCATGTCAGAATCCTGAAAGAAGAGATGGCATGGAGAAGGGAATATTGCCGACAACGTAATATCACTTTAGTTTAGAGGTTCACTTTAAAAACTCTCATAAAGTCTCTTTTGCAAGGTAGTTAAGGTGGTAGCGCCGGGCCACAATGTCAACCGGTGACTGCGTTAAATTCGAAATTTTAATCAACGCATCATTGACCATATCGTTTAACCTGACCACAATGTCAAACTTCTAATTTTGATCACAACGTCAAATGTGACCATAACGTCAAATTTTGATTTTGGCCATAACGTCACACTTGACCACAACGTCAAACGACGGTGATTTTATAAATAAACAAGTTGATTGCTTCGACTAATAGCATTTGCCATAACGTCAATCTTTAAAGATAACCACAATGTCAAATGTGACCATAACGTCAAATTCGGTTATGAAGATTTGTGCGATCAATGCTCATAAAAATGCAACATGGTAATGAAACGCATCAGAGACCTGATGCATTATTCTGTATCTCTATTATACAGAAAGAATACGTGTAATAATTTTAACATAGATATTATTGTTTTGTACACAAGGTGTCACGAAATTAGGTCCCCAAACTGAAACAGTGCAAGGTACGTAGAAAAATAACACTATGACAGTACATTTTATTAAATTATTACTAAAGGGTTGAAAATAAAATCCTGTTTTTTTTAAATTTTTTGATTTTGATGTGCTGTCAAAATTTAATCATAGGCTTACCATTTCTGAGGGTGAGGTATAGAAACAGTCCCAACTTATTTCTTAGTGGATATTTTACTTACTTTTTTAATTACAAAAATTTAGAGCTTTTTACTAAAAACAGGTTCAGTTTCGAGAAAATTGCATTGAAATATTTTTTAGAAAATCTGGAAAGGTGTTTGCATTCAAGACCTACTTAGCAATTTTTGAAAATTTGAACAAATTTGTTTAATTCTTGACATTGTGTAGATCTTTGAAAGGTGTTTTGTGTTCCAAGTCATTTAATTTTATTAATTTAAAAATTTTAAATTAAAAAAAAGTTATTTTTGTGAGAGCTTGTGTAAATCTCAGTCACCATTAAAAATTACCAAAGTCGTTTTTGTCGTAAGGTTTTTGTAGTTCTAACATAATTTTGATTATAATTAAAAAACTTGCCTAAAGATAGTGTAGTCCGAGGTAAATTTTGCCGTTTTGAAACTTGAATAGTAGTTAACATTTTTTAAGGTGCGGATGTGAACTAAATCCTAATAGCGGGTAATACTCATCTACGCAGCTTTTAGTGTATTTGGGAAGCCTGCTCACACTTTTCAGACAAGTAGTCTGAGGGCCTATAATCGGACAATTACACACTAAATGGACACACTGTATATAATATAGAAATTAAAATATTATTGTTTTGTTAATTTTCAGACCCAGTTTTGATTTTTAATTAATTTAATAATACTTTTAGAGTAGACTTTAGAATTTCATAAATTATTTATAATTAAACGTTTTGCTTTTGTGTTTCATTTCGTTTATAAATGAAAATAAACCTTTTGTAAATATGATTTGTCCAAATACAAACTGTGTATATATAGGATTTCTATTTTCAGGAAGAATTATTTCGTTAAAGAAATTCGTAAGTACATATCCACGTTATAATGTAGTTTGAGTAGTCTAGGTATCAGGTGCAATAATCTACCCTGATCTGAAGGTTCAGATTATCGAAGCTGGTTTAAATTACCTTCTTCGGTTTTTAGTTTCAATAGACTAACTATAAACTTCACGCAAACTTACGATCAACTTAATGAAAAATTACAGTCTGTACGTCTCGAATAAGTTGTTACAATTTTCAAGTTTTATTCATTTTTGAGATATTGCGTACCAATAATTTTGTAGTGTACTAATCATTAAACACTCACTAAAAATTAAACTTAACGACAATTCTCATTTTTAAACCGCCCTCCTCTTTTAAATGTAGACAGATTTATCAAAATAGTATGAATCGTTTTGTAGTATTTTATGGTCACCAGGCTTCAGAACGTAATTTTTATATACAGTTTTTATATGTTTTCACAGTCATACAGGATGATTGGTCACATTTTTAAGTTTCTTAACTGGAACCTGAACTTTAAATTCAGTTAGTTGTGTCAGTTTCGCTAAACTCTTACTTTTCAAATTATATGAAAAACGTCGTTAACACAACCACAAAGAATTTTGATGACTTATATTTTAGAAACCACACGATCGGATAGTTTTGACAGCCAAGGATTTATCTTAAATTATAACCTTCATCAAGGTCCAGCAAACTATTATTTGTGAAGGCATAAGTTTGCCTTATCAAAACGTCGTTGATGCATAACCAAAGATAATATATTGATATGAATTCTGAAACTAATAACTATTAAGTAACTGGTTATTAAAAATAAGCTAACAATGAAAATAGATTATTGATCGTTAAGGGTGATATGAGATTGTTTACTGTAATTCTTTTAGGTTTAGGATTAAAAAAAATCTAATGGAATCTATGACTGACAACATGCTTATAATGAAATATAATTTTTAAAATTCTAGAGGAAGAGAAAATAACTATATTCAAAACTATCAAGAAAATAGGTTCTATTAATTTATTTATTTATTCGTATAGTACATTTTGAATATTGCATTGTGAGTAAGTGTTATGTATGGTGCCCCAGAAGATTAATATAAACCTGTATATTGTGGTGACGAAACCGTGTACAATTATAGATTGGTTCGTCTTGGCAAAGCATTTGCTTCAAGGTTTAGGAAAACCACTAAAACTTAAACATGCCAACCCTTACCCACCTTATATTCATATGTAATAATATTAATTAAGTGTAAACATTATAGAAGGTAAATAAGAACATAAAATATAACAACACAACCGGTACAAGCGCCAGTCATGAGAATGACAAAAGAAAAATAGTAGATTAAAGAAATAGCAAATGAAATAATTAAAAAAAGGACAAAGACAAAGAATATAAAATATTGTTGTACTTCGGATGTTCTTCAGATTAGTAAGCCATAATATAACTTCGTCCGTTAAATTATGAATGTTAAAAACCCTCTTTAAATTTTGTGACAATCCTCTACAATATGTGCAACGGTGTCTGGTTCATTTTCACAGTCACAATTTGGATAAAAAATGGTACCCCATTTAACAACATAGAGTTGCATTTTGAATGGCCTGTTCTTGATGCTTAATGAAAACATCAACTCCATACCATCATTTTTTCCACTCTTCAACTTCAGAAAAGCCGTAGTTAAGTAGTCTATTCATAAAATGATTTGATTATTTGCTTTTTAAACATTCGACAAATTATCAAAAAAAACTAGCCATGTTTAGATTTTAATTACGAAATTAAAAAAAAATAATTTATTTTTACATTCACATTATACGCCTACGATCCCTGTTTGACCACTTAAAATGTTAAAACAAAGAAGATCATTGGTCAACAATGAGTAACACCAACAAGCGACACGTTTTCAAAACCACCAATGAGATTAGTTACTCTCTTTTGTAAAAGAATTAAGTATAGCTTTAAAATATTTTTCACATTTTTTATAAAGAAGTAAGCATTTTCTATATAATAAAATTAAATATACATGACAACCAGAACAGCAGTAAATTAAATTCAATTTTATCACGCAGTTGTTGTTTTGATCTAATAGAAGTTTAAAGCCACTTTGATTAATGAAAACTTTTCTTTTACTCAAAAACAAGTCGTATATATTGGAAAAGTTAAAATTTACCAAGGTTTGAGAAACTTATATCAGAGTAAAAGTAAAACCGATATGTAAAAGTAATCTTATTTCTGGATTTAACTAGTCAAAGTAGGTGTGCTTAACTATTTGTATTAACAATGTTTTATTAACTAAGTACAACGAACATAATTTGTCTCTTTGTTTCGTATTGTAGACGTTACGGAAAGAAAGCATATTTTCGTATTTTTTAGAGATTATATAAATCTTAATAATAAAAGCTGTGGAGCACACATAACCTAACACTACAACTGTCACATCAAATTTTTTATGCTTATTTTTAGAGTAAATACCAACGAAATAAAAGTAGTATGAAAAACATGTGTTTTTGTCGCACTCAGACATTTCCAGAGCTCTTTTCAGCCAGTCTGCAAACATTGCCTTCGCGTGACAAAATAATTATACTATAGTAAACAGCAAGCTGTTGGTAAAATTTTATTCACAAAGAGTTTGATAAACATTTCATTTATGTATTGTTATCAAACATACAGTGTGTCCCGTATGGAGTAGGATTGTATGATTATGTTTGGTTATTAATAAAGATACAATTTGATTAAACTCAAAAATTTCTAGTCCACACCTTAATATTATTGTATTCACCAATTTTCATTAAAATCAGAGACAACAATTTTTTTCCCAATTTTATACTCTTCTTTTGACGAAAATTGACAAAAAATGTTGGTCGATTTTTTTGACTTTATACTAGTAAATAAATGCTTATAAGTTCCGAATTTATTTGAAAAGACTCCAAGAACTCTGTTCAATATTTCTGTTATCGCGAAATTTTGAAACAAAAGTTGCTTGTTATGTTATAGTAAACTCATAGTAATTTTCAAAAAACAAATTACTTTATTATTTGTTAAATATACGCCATTTTGGATTTTATAATTAAAAGCTTTTATTTTTTTCTGCTTTCAACGATGTTTAACAATCTAGGTATCGGGTAATAAATTATTATATTATATTAGACAAGTAGGCTATGAAAACAAATGCATTCAGTTGCTATGCCTTAAAACTAAATAAAAGTTTGAGATATTAATTATGCATACATGTGTATACATACATCTTTGTAGATACTAAACATACGATATTGCTCATTTAACGAGAAACTGGCTATTTTTATAATTAACAACTCAAAATTAACAGCTCAAACTTTTATTTAGTTTGAAGTAATGATAACATAACTCATTTGTTTTTATTGCCAATTTACCGCAATACAATATTTTTCAAATTCTCAGCAATTTATTACACAAAACCAAAGGACCCCGCAATAATCTTACGAAATTGGGTCTCGGTGGATTTTTCTAAATTTTTGATATAATGTAGTGCGTGTTATTCTTAACAAAAGTTAACATTGCGCCAACCCCCTAAAATAAACAGTTTTTCTGCTACAGGGCGTTGAAATCACCCCTGGCTCAAAAGAAAACGTTTATTTTAAAGGCGGGAACAATACTTTTAAATGTTTTATTGGGGATTATGTTGCATAATATTAAGCTGTTTTATAAAATAAATTCCAAACTCACCCCTTCCATCCCAACCCCTATTGTTAAATACAAAAATATATATATAGTACCAAAAAAATTAGTTATCAATAAGAACAATATGTTGTCCCTGATTTGGATTAATTTTGCAGGTCTATTAGCAGCATCCATAACTACATCTAATATAGTAGTCCATGGGTATCTAACATTTGGTTCATGACGTGCAAAACCCAAGAACCAAAGCACACTTGCCACATGGGCACAGAAGCCGTTCTTGCTCCCTGCTTTGCAAGTGCAATAATACCCCAATATTCTCTCATTCTCCTCTTCATCCTGCATATTATCGTTAAAAGCAATCCAAAGTTGGTGTTTGGAGAGCCTGGTGTACCGTGAATAAATGCGCATTCTAATAAATCCAGGTTCATTAAAATGCTCATCTACTTGGATAGTTTCAGCCCCATCTCTTTGAAACTTGTCCTGAATGTAGGATGGAGCCAACTCAACTTGATACACACCTAAAATAATTTTTCAATAATATATCAGAAACTAAAATCCAGATCTTGACTATTATTTAAAACGTGGGAAATTGTCAAGTCGTTTTATATATTCTAAAGTAAGGAAATTGCGGCAAATAATTTTGATTTAAATGAACCCACGCAGCATTTCTTCTTCTAAGTCCCTCAAATTCTACCCTTGCTTGTACCACATTCACTTCTTGTGCCTGGATGATCATCTGCTCAGCCAATTCTTCATTGGCACCTTGCATCGCAATGGGCTCGTGATACCTGAAGTTTTTTATACACCAAATAATTGCAACCTAAGTTATATAAAAGACCCACGTAATGTAACTCTAACTTGCGGCACACCAAATGACCCTAACGTTATTTGTATTTAACTATTCTCGTTTTTGTTTGTCGACAAACTTGCCGATAAAAGAAACGACGCTCCTCAAATTGTAGCTCAGTGACTCTACAAAAAGTCAAAAAAGTCGCTGTTAATAATTCGTCGCGAATAATATTTTAAGGTCGATTGATATACCTACCGCTCGTAGGTTCATCAAAGTATTTTGGTTCGCGCTGTACCTAATGTATTTTTTTTCGAGCTTACCTATTTATTATCGCTCTAGCTATCCGAAAAAAGTCACTTAAATGTACAACATGCTGTAGAGGAACAGTGTCAGCAAAAAACTTAAATATCGATTTTAGATGTCCATTTCGAGCTTCCACTATCCACCTGGTTTTAGTTACCAACCGGGAAGCATTAGCTTCTTCAGTAGTAAACTGACTCTGACCACGTCTCAAAAGCGGAGGCATTATACATAAGAAACCATTTTGTTCCAATAAAGGAATTGCATCGCGATATCCTCGATCTACTACAACAATATCACCCTCATTAAACCAATTCTGCATAACTGCGTGATCTCTCTCGTATTCATTCCTTAGTAATTCCGCATCATTGTTACGGCTGTCTGAAAAATATGGTCCTTGAATATCCAAAATAAATCCATCAGGAGCTACCATTAACACTGGTTTTAATAAATGTCTTCCTTTGTGTCTGCTATACGACTGCCTTAAAACTCTAAAGTTACTGCATTTTGGAATGTAAGCATAAGTGGCATCGACATAAACAATTACTTTGTTGTTATTAGGTTGCGGATTATATAATCTATTTGCAAACTGTGTCACATGATTTTGAATATATTGATCTCTGGTTATTGAGTTAAAGCCAATATTTTCAGTCACAAATCTTTGCATTAACGACTCCTTACTAATGAAATGGCTGAACTGGTACTCTGTCTTGTAGAATACTGAAAAATCATTTGCAAAAACTCGTCGGATAGACCATGCCTCATCTTGCACAGAAAAGTAAGTAAATCTTTTTTTCTAACATATCGTAATCCATTCATTTGAGGCACAAGATCACAATAGGAATATAATTCCCTAAACTGTACTTTTGTCACAGAAAAACTTTTTTGGAACTCTACATCCTCGAAACAATCTTCATCACTATACAAAGTTTCAGAATGCTTGTTTACAGATATTCGTAGTTGTTGTAAAAATGTTTGTATCTGAGTACCTTTAAGAACACAAGGTCTATTTATATAACGCAAAGCAGGAAAAATAATTTTCAAAATATGAGATTTATCGTCCAAATGTTCCCTGACATGATCTTACATCTTCAGAAATGTAAATATTACTTTTAATGAACGCATCAACTCTACATTCAATGGACAGTCTATGAATGTCATTTGCTTCATGACAAACAAAACAAGTAGAATTTTGAGTTTGACTTAAAACGTTGAGTCTTAAGCAGCTTGATTGTTTTCTATATCTATTAATTCTTGATTAATAGATCGACTGCAATTAATTCAAAGACGCATATTGTCCACACAGAGAGGAGGTCTATTTGCATTATTCCGCCGAATAACTGCTAATTCGCGTTTATTGGCATTTTCTTCTCCATTCATTCGTGACAGTCGAGCTGGACGAAAAATTCTTTTGCACACATAACAACATTCCCGATCTTCAATTCAATTCAAATCTTCAATTCCCGAACCTTCAATCGGTAAACAGGAGTAGAATAACAATATACAAAAAACACAAACAGGAACAGAACATAAAACAGGCTGGAATCAAAAACAGTAGTAATTATTAATAACTGGTAAGATAGCTTAACCACAACACATAAAGACAATTACTAAAATATAAAACAAAATATAGTTTAGACAGTTTAGATAGTTTATAAGTCACCTTAAAATTAATATAAGTATTTGATTAGGTAACCTACGTTAATTAAAATCAATGCGCATCTTTAGAATGTTTACAAAGACACTTTAATTTTGATTGCCTCTAATCAAAATATACAGGGTGTCGCATATACGAAGAGATAACATTGCTATCTCAGAAACGGTAATAGATACAAATACGATTAAATGGGAAAAGTTGTTTATTTTAGAGCTAAATTCACAGTTTGATAAAAATTACCATACATGTTGACGTTCCTAAGTTATACAGGGAAAACCGAAATTGTCAATTTTCTTCTGTTGCGTTTGTTAAGATTATTTCGAAAAATATCAAAATATGTAAAAGGAAAAAGCAGGGCCACCATCAACTTAGTTTTACTTTCCCGACTAATCACCATTCCAGGAGGGAGAGTATAGTAATCGTGCGGGGCGACAACGGAAAAATCCATTTTAAAGTCCCCAGAAAAGATTGATACTATTTCCAGAGTGAAGTCTGCCTGTCTGTGTGTAACCTTCTACGATAACTGCCGTACCATTGGACCAATCGAGCTGAAACATATGGGTGCATTGTTTTTGCCTGGAATCCACCGATTTTTTGGTGACAACCCCGAAATAGGGGTTGGGGTATAATCATATAAAAATGCATTTTTTTTCATTTAAGCTGTTAGAAACATTTTACATCGCATATGTATATATACAGGGTGTCCCAAACAAAGTGGCCTATTAGACGTTTATGAAGAACTAATCCTATTTAAATTTTGAAAATTTGTAATAATATATATTATTTATACGGATCTTTAATTTTTAAATAGTTTCGCTTATATTGCACTTCCGGTTGTGCCGGAAGTCGACATCAACTTCTTTATGTTAAATAAAATGATATGTTTTTATGATATTTTTTGTATTTAGCTCCTAATTTAAAACAACTTTTATTAAGGTTTGTAATATCTACCTGCCATAGTTTTTGAAATATCGTTAAATTTTTAAAAATATTGGTTTGTAGAATATTTTTAAAAATTCATATTTTGAATTTTGTTCAGATAAAAATTATATTTGGTTTCTTTATAACAGAAGCTTAGTTTTATTCATTACTGTGATTAAAATATGTTCAGTGTATTCAGGACGTCCACCATTGATTCTCAAAGTAAGCAAACTTCAAATAGCAACAAGTCGATTTTTAAATGGAACATACTAAATATTATTTAACAGGTTGATTCAGAAATTTTTGTGATCGATTGATATAAGCATTATCTGTTTCCAACACTCGAGTTCTCTTACTCCTGAAGAATCCCAAAAGGGCGAAACAGTTGTCAGGATGATTCTCAGTGTGTTTGTTATTGTTATTTTGGTACTTTACTGCAGGCGATTCGAAATTTTATACTTGCCAACTGTTAGGTTGGCTATAATTATTAAAGAATCGACTATGTAACTGCTTTACATAATTGTCGTAAAGTTGCTTACATTTACGTACGTGAACGCTTTCACGAGTCGACACTAGATGTCGAAAAACTGATCGTTATATATATATATATATATATATATATATATATATATATATATATATTTAAGCAACTTTGCCGACAGGTATGTAGAAGAGTTACATAGTCGATTCTTCAATAATTATAGCCAACATAACAGTTAGCAAATATAAAAATTTCGAATCGCCTGCAGTAAAGTACGCAATAGGTTGTACAATAGCAAACAAACACTGAGAATTTTGGGACTCTTCAGGAGTGAGAGAACTCTATATATATATAACAATATAACAATTTGCCGACAGGTATGTAAAGCAGTTACATAGTCGATTCTTCAATAATTATAGCCAACATAACAGTTGGCAAGTATAAAAGTTTCGAACCCAAAGTGGGTCCTTGTGGTCACCCAATTTCTGGGTGAGAAATGTCGCCCTAACGACCAACCAGAGTTTCATTTTTGTAGACATTCATACCTTCCAAAAAGGGGTCCTACGTCCCTGTAAAAACGTGATCATCGACGTCATCACATGGGGTACAGGACATTTCGTCCACTAGACACAACGCTCAATTCTTTGCAGTTGTGGTCGTCATCTTGGACATAACGCCCAAATGTATTTGCTGAACACAAAGCCCAACTTGGACACACCGCCCAACTTAGATACACGCACACCGACGTTTAAACTTGATCTAACATTACGGTTTTTTGCCTAGTAGGAACAAATTGTAATGACACCCAAACACTACAAAACGCTCTTGTAGCTGCTTATGAAGCAATACAGTCGCAACAATCACAGTGGTTAAATGTTGTCGAATGGAAGAAAACGTACCTCAAGTTAGACACATCGTATTTCTGCAATCAGACGTTTAAGCATCGGTGGGATATTTCTCCAAGTTGAACGTTACGTCCAAATAACATAGTACTGATGTGTCCAAGTTGGGTGTTCGTTCAAGGATCCAAGTGGGCGAATGTATATTGTGTCTAAATAACGAAGTGGGCGATACATCTAAGTTGGGCGTTGTGTCCAACAACTGCAGTTGGGCATTGTGTCTAAGATGGAGACCGTTACTGCAAAAAATTGGGCGTTGTGTCCAGTGGTCAAAGTGTTCAGACCTCAGATATAGTATAAACTGCCTAGTGCTGATGGACATCAACATATTGTTAAAGATAAGTTTTATTATGCTTTATTTTTGTTAATTTCTTTTTTATAATATATAATTATTTGTTATATATCATTATTCTTATTTTATTTACATCTGGTTTATAATAAATGCTTTCCTGTAGAAAAATTTAATGGGATAAAAAATAGAGGTCGAAAGATTTTGTCAGAGTGACTGACAGATAGAACAAGATTTATTTTTAATAATGGGAAATATGAGATTCTATTTTATTATAATTTGCGAAATGTTGAGATTTGAGTAGACCGATAGTGAAAACGCAAGTAAGTACTGAACCGGTGACGAAAGAGGTTGTTTGGTGTGTTTGAATAACACTTTAACCATTCACCACTGGTGCATAGTTGCCCGACACAACGTCGTGGTTCCTTCAGGTAGGGTTACCCACAAAATGGGGTGTTGCGGGCTACCTAAATGACATGATGCAGGTGGAAAGGGTAGCCGTATTAGGTGCCTCCACTTATTTCAGGAGCCCTCATTAATTGATATATTTTACAATATTATATATAAATTACCGGTACCGCAGTTTTTTAATAATAACAATAGATATACCTAATAATTTGTTGTTTAGGTTGTGTTAATGCATATTTATGATGATTTTTCGGCTTCTTCTTCCAACTTTTTTCAATGGCGTGGTCGTTGAAATCGTTTTAAGTCTCCTGACTCGAGTTTCTTCCGGATCTGCTACACTATTTATAGTCGTAGGTAATAACTTGACTGCTCATGGGCGGATGGTTGGTTATTCAAGGTTGACTGATCTTCCATGTTAGGTAATGGTTTAGTCTTAGTATTTTTAAGAACTGGATGTCAAACTTTATTAATAAGGATTCCCTCTTCTTTTCTGTTGAAATTTGACCGGTTTTGTAAATTTCTATAACTTCTACGTTTAACCAAACATACTAGGGGTTGTTGTCGGCAGCACTCCAGGTTTGTCAAATTGTGTAGAATGATTTATCCCATTGATTCAACCGACAGTTCCTTTTGTGCTCTTTTATAGGAGTGTCAATGCTTTTTTATTCAAGCAAACTTGTTACCTTTTACAAATATTGTTGTCTCCGCCGCACTCAGTTGGTGATTCGATAGGTTCACCACAGTACGTTTACTGTTTAACGCAGAGTTCGGTGTAACACACAACGTCAGCTTTAAAATAACCTGGTTGTCTCGGCATCTCTGTAGAAAGACAATAGTGCATATCAACTTTGCCTTCTGCTTGCGTAGCATCTCCAGTCGTCAAATTTTCTTATAGGTTTCCTCCCCATTGAGGCACTTAATTAAAAAATGTAGAATTTCACGGCTGGTGGATCTGCTACACTACTTGAGGAGTAGACTTTCTATACCTATGCATTTTTTATAACTTCCCAAAAATTTTAAAAACTGTGTTAGACCAATTGCACTTGATTTGGCTTTAGAATTGAATTTCGACTGGCTACTGATGGGATGTTAAAAAACATAACTAGATAAGTGTTGCGACATGTAGTTTCTCTATTAATTAAAAAAAATATGACGTAGGCATTATAAATTAAAGTAGTCTTCCTCATTGGTAAAATCGCATGGCACATCAACTTTCATATCGCTATCTTTGTCATTATGAACATCATTTTGATCTAGGTGACTTGAGAAAGTCTAAAATCAGTTGCTCCCTGAGAATTCAACTAACACATAGTCAAAAAATTAGATTGTCTATTACCGTTCGACATACTTCACATAGAATGTCCAAGACTAATTCATTACTTATTTTTCATTGGCAGTTAGAATGCGTTTTTCTGCATAATATTGCTCTACGTTTAGTTAAAAATTTTAAATAATGGACAAATGCATTTAGAAAGTCTGCTCTCTATTTATAGTACAGGTAGTAACACTTGACTGTTCATGTGCCGATGGTTGCCTATTTATGACTGAGTGATTTTCCGTATTAGGTACCTGGACCGAATAGTGAGTTTAAATGTAGTACCATGGTGCCGTATAAAAGACAACTAAACTCCATCAAAGATATACAGAGTGATCTGCGCAGAGCGTGCATTAAAAATTTTTTAACTTGCAGATAAATCAAAAACTTGAAATTTGGTGTGCGGCCATAATTGAACATTTTTGTTCTACCTAAAATATTTTCAAATCTTCAGCTATACAGGGTGTGCTAAAAGTTGCTATCAACTTTCTTATTTTAAGTACAAACTTTATAATTCTTTTTATATGGGTCGATTGTCCATATATTTTGAGTATATATAACCCAAATTATGTTACCTAATTCTTGACCGTTTTGATATATGTCATATTTTAAAAAAAATGGTCTTTGTAGTAGTCAACGAAAAAAAATTATCTCGCAAATCTGTAGAGATTATAAAATTAAATATATGGACAGTTGACTGGAAGTCTAGGGTCCTGATGTTGTACTTGTGATTCCATTTAGTACCTTATAGGCGTAGGCAATTTTCAAATGTCATAATCAAAAATGATCAAAAAGTCAATTTTTTAAATGGCACCTTCTACTTTTTTTTTACATTATTTAAGAGAAAATTAAAAATTGTCTATACTTAATTCTTCTCAAATGACGTACAAAAAAGCAGAAAGTGCCATTTGAAAATTGACTTTTTGATCATTTTTGATTGTGTTATTTGAAAATTGTTGAGCCCATATGGTACAAAATGATATCTTCAGTAGAACATCAGGAGTAAACCTGATTTTCAGCGAACTGTTCCATACATTTTATTTATAATTTCAACTGATTTGCGAAATACAAATTTTTGTTAACTATTACAAAGCACAATTTTTGGAAAAACGACATACATCAAAAACGGTCATGATAAAATATTATAATTTAGGTTATATAAACTCAAGTATTATATGGCCAATCGACCTAAGTAAAAGGAATTATAGATTTGTATTTAAATAAGAAAGTTGATAACTTAACCCCCTGTATATGATCTAATATTTTAAGTAGAACAAAATGATTGATTATGGCCGTGTACCAAATTCAAGTTTCTGTTTTCTGAGGTTAAAATTTAATGCACGCTCTGCAATCACCCACAAAAAATATAACTGCCTTTTTGTTGCATGTGCTGTATTGAAAACATTAGTCCGTCGAACTAACCAAATTTGTGAGTCCAACTTACTTCCACAGAAGAAGACAGTTTGAAATGGCGTTACAATCAAACGTTTATAGCAAATATAAAATTAGAAAACGCATATTTTACTTATGTTCATTGCTCCACGAGAGCTTAAAAGACCAACCGCCGTCTTGTACAGTCGTATACCGCACTTAAGTATACACCTCTGATGAGCTCACAATAAGAGCGAAATGCTGCATTAGGTGTTCTTTTGTTGCGTGTGTACTTCTGTACAAGTTATCTTGGTTTTATCGGCAACGTGTGTTACAAGCATTAAAGCTATCGCTTAGATAGCGCTTTGCACTAACACACACATGCAGTTACAGTTAACTGTTGGCATTTTTCTTTGTTTACAATAAATTAACTTGTACAATTATACTGTAGTAATGGTAACTGTACTGTCGAAAGCAATCATAAACGAAGTAATATCCACTAAGCGTCTATCTACCTAAAAATAGTAAATTCAATTACATTCAATCGACTTCAACATACAATATTTTTTTTTGTCTAATTATAGTTTACCACTTTGTCGAAACAAAGTGTAGAAAAAAACCCAAAAACTGCACAAAAAACTTTAAACGAACACGTGTTTAAATTGTTAGTAATCATCATCATCAGCAGCGAATTATTACTAAAACAAAAACTACTTATGACAAATCGTTACTACACAGCATAAATTTTTAGCTTTAACGGCGAAGCTGAGAGCCACACTACTGTGCGTTTATTATGCTGTGGTAACGTTCTACGTTAGATGAGTCAGATTACTAGAAAACCATTTAGACAATTTAGAAATTTTATTAAATTAACAAAATTTTGCACGGATCAAACCTACTTTTATCAACAAAATCATGAAATTATCTCTGTTCATTTGAAGCCTAACAACAGCATAGGTACACAGCGAGTTGACTCTCAACGTCACCTTTGAAGTTTGAAGTTTATGCGTACATAATATAATAATCTCACTTTTTGATTTTAGATCAGCTCGCGGGTGGTATTTTCTGCAAATAGACAGTTCAATTGATTCCGACAGTTTTTTCCTTCGAAAAAATAAGAGTTAACACCTTTAAATTATACCCCAGAGTGCACCAAATAATTAGCAGTTTCATTTATTTTACAACTAATTACAATATTATATACACCATCATTATTACGTTTCTTGTACGAAAAGAAACCCCTAAGAAGACATAAAAACACAATATAACTTGTTACGCGATTTTATTTCAACTTACGTTTATCGTTTTATTAAATTTTTTTAAAAAAGAATATTAGAAAAAATTAATCGTGGGTTGAAGAAGTTTACTAAACTTCTTTCGCTACAAACATTCAACTTCAAAGCGGATCAATAAGAGAAGATTTATTAAATTCTTTCAAACCGGTAAATTGATAGAAAAAATCAGTTTTCCAAATCTAATTAATAAGCAACATTCGTGAGACGAATTTGTATTTCGATGCTTAATTTAAGATTTAATTACGTCCGATAATTCACATTCTTTGTCGTTAAAATCATTTCTAAATCACCAATTTCTTTGTTAAATTAGAAAAAAAGTCATTAGTGAAACATTATTCAAATGGGAACAAATACATATATGAAAGTGAAATACCCCACAAACTATAAAATAAGTAATAGCGACAACTTTGACAAAAGCTGATAGTGCTTGTTTTACACATTAAATGGACAAAAAGCTTCAATTATTTGTGAGATCTCCGTATAAATCTAAACACGTATTTATAAAACAGTTTTATTTTATACCTTTATTTCGTACTCATTTCCTCAACCCTTTCATGTGTTTTTTTATAGTGTTCCTCTCATGTCTGGTCGTTATATTGTGTCAGCAATTATAATTTAAAAATTCACGTGCTAAGTCCTCCTTCAAACCTTTCTCATTCTCTGTCCTATTCCAAATATTTTTGATGACGTGAACTACAAATAACTATACATCAAATATTTTCGATAACCAAATCTCACATACCTTAACTAAACAATATAATTAAATTCCAAACATTTCATTTATATGGTACTACCTGTAAGTATTTAAACGTCGCAATAAATTTCACTTAAGTTTCAAACTAATAGCTATTGGCAGTTACATTATTGGTTGTGTTTTTAAATTAAATAGAATTATTATTATTAATTCAAGTAGTAAATAAAAACAGCTTTAAAAACAGCATTCACTCTAACTATTGTTGTATAACAAAATGTTTTAAATGTGTTTTAAAATTCAAGACGGCAATTACGCACGTTCTGGTGGCCATTTTAGAAACTTCAAAATAATTTCCATCATTTTCTATTGGTAACTTTGATCATATAATTTTTACCACAAATGGATGTGATATATGGTTTCTGGAATACAGCCGTTTACCTCGCTTATTTGCCCACCCTAGTATAGGGCATTTATGTAAAAATTAAGATACCTAAATCATAATATATTTCGGTTTTCATAGACCATATCTCTTAATAGCTTAAATCCTACAAAAACGGTTAGGGTATACCATCTAAAATTTTTGAATTTTGTTTCGCCCTGTATTTACATTACCAATAATAAAAATAATTAATATTAAACACAACTATTAAAAATAGCATGTCAATACATTTAAATTATGTCATGTTAGTTTATTACAGAGTGTTAAAGCAGGTGTCAATTTTTACTAATCTTATAAAATACCCTGCACAATACATTGACATTCTATTTTTTAAAGCTCTCGATAAAATCTTTTTGAACCTTGATAAAAATATGTGTTTCATTTAAAAAAAATGTAAAATTAATGCTGCCACAATTTTTTGGAACACCTTCTATAATTAAAAATATTTTTAAAATGTTAGCTCAGTAACTATACTAAATCTAACATTTTTGAAAGTTACATATTTTCTCTTCTCCTCAAATCTAATGATCGTTAATTTTGAAGATAATTTAACTCTTTCTTTCATATATACAGGGCGTTCCAGATAAAAGTAAACTACATGGAAATTATCTATCTATATATACAGGGTGAGTTTTAGTGTGACAACGGTCAATAACTCCGTTATTATGCTAATTATCCAAAAAGTTTTGAGAAAAATTGTAGCCAGCTTTGAGCTTCACGTTTTAAAATTGGTTACATAATACAGAGCCTTCCTGTAACGTCGTGCCAAGTCAAAGTTAGGTTTTTTTTAAATTGAACACCCTGTATTTTATTTAATATTTGAGTTTCTATTTACTTCCCCGTTTCAACAATATAAGGTCTTATTATGTTATACAGGGTATTTAAAATGTTATAGCCACTTTTCCATAAAATCGTAAGAAGTTCAACGTCCTGTATAACTGAAAATGAGATCAAAACAATAATCCATTACAGCAGTTACTTACTAATTATTGTCAAAAATCATAAGAAATGTTGATTTTGTCAATATTCATTAAATTGTGTACAGGGTGAGTCAAAATGCAAATTCATTATTTTTTCTTTTTTTAAATGGATCACCCTGTATTTTATATCACTATCGAGAAGAACTGATGTTATACTTTGATTTTTATTAAGCATTCCCTATACCTAGAATGATTATTTGTTCAGATAATTTTGATTTTGATATTCAAAGTATTGAATAGGTATCTAATGATAACCAATTGTTAAGTTGGCCATGACTTATTTGTCAAATATGCAGCAATTTTATCAAATTATATAGGGTATTTAAAAGATATGTCCATTTTATATCGAAATCACTACGAAATAAACACTCTGTATGGCATAGATATTTTAATTTTCTTGAAATTTTATAAAAATGTTCGAAATAATTTTAAATTAAATGTTCGAAGTGTCCACCTGCAACGTCTATGCAAGTTTGTATTCGATTTTCAAACGAATTCGCTACATTTCTCAACATTTGTACATCAATACTATTAAAAGCGTCATATCATTTTCTGTTGTTGGAGGTTCTTGGTAGACACGGTTTTTAATATAGCCCACATAAAAAAATCAATTTTGTTAATCCCGGTGATCTAGCTGGCCATGCAATTGGGCCTCCTCTGCCTATCCACCTTCAGGAAAATTATTATGTAAGTGGTTATGAATAAGAGCAGTGTGATAAACTGGAGTGCCATCATGTAAAAACCACATTCGTTGCCGAATATTAAGAGGAACATTTTGAAGTAATATTGGCAAATGATTCTCAAGAAAATCTAAATATACAGCACCATTCACACGACCATCAAAAAAATGTGGTCCAATTACGTGTTCCCCAACGATACCACCCCAAACATTTATAGACCACCTATTTTGACTATGAGTTTTTATAATGTACGGATTGCTTGTGTTATAATAGTGAAAATTATGTCTGTTCACCGTTCCATTTTTATGAAAAGTTGCCTCATCGCCAAAAAGCACAAAATTAAAAAACAATCTGTCACCACGTAATTGTTGTTGGGCCAATTCACAAAAAACTAACCTGCGAGGATAATCATCGTCTGTCAATTCTTGGTGTAATTGCACATGATACGGGTGCATCTTATATTTGTGGAGAATATTTACTACCGATTTTTGACTAATGTCGTGTTTGATATTTCACGACTACTAATGTGTGGATTCTCGTTAACAGCGAGCAGTACATTATATTTCTTATCTTCGGTTGTAACAGTTTTTGTTCTTTCTTGCTTTTCATATAACACTGGATCCAGTACGAACAAAGCGATTCATTAACCTTTCAAACGCTCTTGAATTTGGGTGCCTACGTTTAGGATACCGCTGTTGATATATTCTGGATGCAAGCAAACAGTTTATCATACTTTCTCCTAACACAAAATCATATCTGTTTGTTCTTCCTTGGAAAATTCATTATTAAAACAACAATTTTCAAACACAGAAATCATTTAACAAGTAATAATATGACAACTGTCATTTATCAACAGCTTACTAAAGTAATGAATTCACATTAGACAACAGTTAAATTGCTGCATATTTGACAAATAAGTCATGGCCAACTTAACTTAATTGGTTATCATTAGATACCTATTCAATACTTTGAATATCAAAATCAAAATTATCTGAACAAATAATCATTCTAGGTATAGGGAATGCTTAATAAAAATCAAAGTATAACATCAGTTCTTCTCGATAGTGATATAAAATACAGGGTGATCTATTTAAAAAAAGAGAAAAAATAATGAATTTACAATATGACTCACCCTGTACACAATTTAATGAATATTGACAAAATCAACATTTCTTATGATTTTGACAATAATTAGTAAGTAACTGCTGTAATAGATTATTGTTTTGATCTCATTTTTCAGTTATACAGGACGTTGAACTTCTTACGATTTTTATGGACAAGTGGCTATAACATTTTAAATACCCTGTATAACATAATAAGACTTTATATTGTTAAAACGGGAAAGTAAATAGGAACTCAAATATTAAATAAAATACAGAGTGTTTAATTTAAAAACTAACTTTGACTTGGCACTACGTTACGGAAGGCCCTGTATTATTGTAACCAATTTTAAAACGTGAAGCTCAAAGCTGGCTATTAGTTATTAGTTATTGACTTCGTTGTCATACTAAAACTTACCCTGTATATAAAAATTGTGTTTTAAAAAATGCACAATATTGTCGCCATCTTTAAACAAAATTTAATAATTTTTCTTTGCATTTTTTCAGAAACCAATTGAAAAACAATAGTTTCCTTTCAAAATCTCCACCTTTGAACTAAGGGTGTCTCTAAACTTGATTACAGAATTTCTAGACGTGTTTGTGACGTAAAAGTATGACGAAACATGAATCCAAAATTTGAAACTTTATGAATTTTGACAAAATGTTATAGTAGATTACAGCAAATAATCTGGCATTATATCTGATGATGATTTCTTTTTTCATTAATTGTTAATTTTTATGGATGTGATATCGAACTATAACATTTAGAACCCCAAGGCATACAATAGTCTACAACCCGAATTTGTAATCTCTTTTTAGTACTTTACCAATGTCGAAACTCAAAATCTGTCAGTGTTGTATGACGGAGTATCGTCCTTGGAACGATTTTTTGAACTGTAGCAAACGTTCTTAAGCTTAGTGATCAAAATCAGAAACAACTGATGTAATAAAAAGGGGCTGAACTAAAGTGGAGATAGGCCAAATACGTAGCCACCGTAGAAGTAATGACAATAGACAAGGTTAATTATCAAATGCAGACTAGACTAGAACAAATAAGTGCACGAAAGCCAACTCCAAGATAGAAAGTTAACATTGGTATAAAATGAGAAATGTCTAAACGTAGCAGTAGCTTGATATAGACAGATCATGGTAGTGATATTTTGCAGATTACTAGTATTCTTTATCATTTCTATACTTTTTTTCTGGAAAAGAAAGCGAGAGAATACTATTCGCCCTTGACTTTTCTTCTGTGTCCACGTCCATTTTGTTGATAAACGGTTGAATTAAAGCATTATATTGGAAAAAACTAGCCCTTTCCTGGGTTAATAAGTTTTTCTATTTTTTAAATGATGAGTTAGGAGCTAAAGTATATCGTCAGTCAAATCTTCTACACACCGTTTATATGAGAATGTGGTTATAAGCTCAATCCAGTGAACATTTCTCAAAAAAGCTTTACGTGAGTTTAGTAAAGGTGGTTTAGGGGTCAATATCCTTAAAATTTCTAGTACCATATGAAGTGATAATGAACAGTTGTCGGTTTTGCATGCGATTCTCAACTTAATCAGAGAACTGAAATTTTCTTTGAACTGAACTTAAGAATATCAGATGCGAGGCGTTGTAATTTTGAGGCAATTTAGTATGTCTGGCAGTATTGTAGCAATCAAAGAAGATGCAAGCCGACAGTCGCCTCAAGATCTTCATTGTTGGCACCATCTAAAGTAATATATATATATAACTTGTTGATGATGGTTTGTTAGGCGCGTTGCAAATTTGTATGCTAGAGAGTTTTGTAATTCTGACGAAGTAGGTCCCTATATACAGTCCGCCCGTGAAGTATGCGAACCTTGATATGGTTTTTAAAAAAATAATTTTTATATCAGTTTGACCATTATTTTAGGTTCTGTCAGTGGTCACACCTGTGAACTTTGACATTTTAAATAGAAAACATATATTTTTTATTCTGAAACTACGTAAAAAACTATGTATATGAGTTTTACTCAAAATCTATGCTTTTTGAGGTATTAAGATATTATTTAAAATATAAAACTCAAATTTTGTTTACACTTAGGGTAGTAACAATCCTAAGCGTCCATGGTTTAAAGTTGACATTGTTCATAGAGGGCATGAGAAAAAAATGTCAAACCCAAAATTATAGTGAATGACTTGATAACTCTCAAATAGAAAATCTGCTTATTTTCTCTCCGATCGATTTAGAATTAAATTCTCTACAATTTTGCTATACATGCCTGTCTAAAATTCAGTCTAAAAATGTTCAAAGTCGAAGTTTGTACTGTGACTGTCAAAATACTCGAGCTCTTGCTTTACATCTGATATCTTTGGAACCGGAGTAGATAAAAATTCGAAATTTTATTAACCCATAGGAAATATTCATTCTGAACAATGTTTAAATATTAAGTTTCTAAGTCTTGTAGTTTTCAGTTGCAACATTTTCAAAGTCGAAGATTGCATGTGACAGTTAAAATGATTGACCTCTTTGCTTTACATCCGATATCTTTGGAACTGGAGTAGATAAAAATTCCAGATTTTGATTAATCCATAGAGAAAAGGTTTATTCTAAACAGTGTTTAAATATTAAGTTTCTAAGTCTTGTAGTTTTGAGTCCAAAATTTTCAAAGTGGAAGATCGCATGTGTGGCTGTCAAGATGTTAAGCTCTTGCTTTACATCCGATATCTTCGGAACAGGAGAAAATAAAAATTCGAGATTTTATCAGTCAATAGAGAAAGGCTGTAGAGAATTTAATTTTACATCGACCTGAAAAATACATACTAGGATGTTCCAATTGTTTTTTATCAGGTTATTTATTATTTTGATTACAAAGTTTAAAATTTTTTTCTCATAACGTGTATAACGGATGTCAATGTTTAAACCATGATCTTTACCGCTTAAGTGTGAATAAAATTTGAGTTTGCTATTTCAAATAATAACCTAAAAAAGCGGAAATATCTGAAAATCAATATTGACCCAAAGAAGTATCTCGAAAAGTAGTAGTTTTTCAGTAAGTAAAGTCCCGACAGTTTTTCACATAAATTTAGAATAGAAAATATATGTTTCAATTTAAATGTCAAAGTTGATAAGTGGTCCATAAAAGTGGGACATCCTGCATAATTGAAATTATTTTAAATTGTAGTCACTGACGAATCTAAAGAATGGTCAAACTGAATTTGAAAAAAATCTATACTTTTAAAGTCAATATCAAAGGACATACTGTATAAATTAAAAATGCTCCTTCGGCAGAACCAATTATGCTCAAAATGATTAAAACGACCAAATCATCCTTATTATGTAAAAATCCAGTTTTATCAAAATCGGGTAATTTTTGACCAAACGGCTGGCCGAACTCAAAATTTATAAAGTTAGTTTACTAACTATGATCTATTAACAATAATTACAAAATTTTTAAATAATGTTAAAATTTGGTCACTCTGACAGTTTTTTATATTTCTCTAATTTCCAGGTAACGTTATTGAGTTTATTTTTGAGCAACCCTTACACACTTTTAGCTTGGCAAATTTCATTTCACTTGCAAGCTGCGCAAATACACAACGACAGTAACCAAACTCGTAGAATTAAATCTTACAAATTACTGGTAGAATAGAATCATACAAAATTGTCTATTTCCAAACAACAATAAATTTTACAAAAAAACAAAAATGAACTTAACGTGCGCCTTTGTCGTATAACAATCTTGTTAATTTCATAATCAATAGATTATATGTAGATTACATTTTAAATCAAGTTAGATTACAAGCAGATTAAAGAGACTTTCTGTTATTATGGGGTTTCGCCCAAAGTCATTTTCGAAACAATAGATTAAGACGAGTCCTATTGTGATATTGTAAACATTCGTTAATACAGTAGTCTCGTCTATTCATAACACTAGAGCAAGGACGCTTACTGTTACTTTTGCGTTAAAAATTCGTGTATGTTCAATGTTTATTTTGAATATCTTAAGTAGCAATTTAGCACGAACGAATTTTAAAATGAGTTTTTCAATACATAAATCTGCTATTAATTTGTGCAACGATTTCAACGCACCTTAGGCTAAATTCACAATTAAGCCAAGAAAGCCAATCCAGCCTGTTACAGTCCAACTTTATTTATTTAGTATTGTTTATGATAGCGAAGAGTGGTTAGATTTTGGCCATAAGTTGTTAAATCATTAAAGCACTTTTAATTTGATTAAAATTTTTCAAATAGAAGTTGCTGTTAATTTAATTTTAAATAAGTTTGTTTAAAGAGTCTTTAACAAGTGACAGTAATCATACACATTTTATTTAAAACTATATTCAATTAAATTAAAGCAACTTTGTCGACAGCAGGTACATAAGTCGATTCTTTGAATCAGAGGTATATAGTCGACAACTTGCACTCTTTAAGAGTCATAAAATGACGAAACAGCTGTCGAGTGATTCTCGGTGTCTCTTGCAAACTTATAGCAGGTGATTCGAGATTGTTATTTATCGGCATAACTTAGTTGGTTATAATAATTAAAAATTCGACTTAACGTAACTGCTGATACATCTGTTGACAAAGTTGTTTAATGAAACACATTCTCGGGCATGTTACGATAGCATGAGATGACAATGTCGCAAAACTTATTGGCCTGATATAATGATAATAATAGTAATAATACCCTTTATTCAACATTGAAGTAAATAATACATAAGAAACTTAAATTATATTGATTAAATATTCTATTCAATTGTATTCATTTTACAAAAAATTGTTGTACATGTCTTGTTTGGTGAATTAGAATCATGTAATAAAGAATTTTTTTCACATGTCAATATTTATTAGTTCTTTTTGTAGATCTTTAAGACTCCTGAGTGGTCTAAAAATTGCCAACAATGCTGTTAGTAGTAAAATTGACCACCAGTTCACAAAAAATCAGGAGTACCTAAGTTCAGAAAGAAGGATTTCCTTGGGATAATTGTTGTCTTTATTCTTGTAATAATAGTTTCTCAACTGCTTCATTCAATTCCTTTAGCAGTTTTCAATAATTCAGAGAGAATCGTATTCATTTTCAACTGCAGTTGAAGCTATCCCAATCGATTCCTTTGGCTAACCTTAACGGCAGTATTTTTTAAATTATTGTATCACTAAGAGTGAGTAAGACAATGAAATGGTATGAATCCATATTCATGCTTCCTCTTCGTGAACAGCCTTTGACAACATAAAACTCAATCAAGTCAAGGATCTTGTTGTGATCCGTTAGCCAGTGTGTGGACTTTCCAGACAAGATATGACAGTTCGGTCAATTAGCTGCTATTAAAGCTCTTTTTCCTTTCGTGATATTAAACCTGAGGCCCCTGTGAGTACGCTTTGCATTGAAGTCCCTCCTATAATAAATTTCTGTCCTTGAGTCATTAATACATTCACGTAATCTTTCTTTTCAGAGCATGACGAGGAGGACAGTACAATGCTACAACAGTTAAATTATAGCTTAGAGTTGTTACCTTAAAAGCGGTGGCTTGAAATTCCGATGTTTATAATCTTACCTCTTGATAGTGGTCGATTGTCTCTGATAGTGGTCGATTGTCTCTTTAATTATAATCGCAACTGTTCCCTCTTGCTGCATTTTCCTGGTGGATAGAGTGGTAGGTCTTATAGCCCCCGAATCTAATGAACGATCCTATTTGCAGTTCTTATTGATGTTTTTGGAGCTAATGATTTCCAATGCAAGCTTGCTAAACCATTTGTTTTGCTGTCCATTTTATTCAGTTTCTCTAAGATTCGTAGTAGTACTTGTGCAGGTGCCTGTTGGTTTTGGTTTTTTGTTTAATCCCAGCAGCTACGATTTTTCCTGAAGCAGCTTGATTATTTGTTTTTTGCTTAGCTTCTGTGTCTGTTCGGTCATCACGGCGACCCTTTGGGTTTTGGGTTGATTAGTAGTTTTTGTTTTTTCTTTGTCTGAACTTTTGAATCTCTTTGACAATCAAACAGCCTCGATAGTTTGTTGGGTGTTTGTCCATGCGATTTACACATTTAGATTTCTGCTTTATGGTCTTCTTACAGTTTATCGTTAGATGATTTTCAGTGCATCTGACGCACCTTGGTTCTTGGTACAGTATTTTTTACCTGTCCTATAAGCCTGACATCTTTTGCATTAGGTACCAGCCGACTCTTTTTTAGAGAAACAACTTAAACCCTGCTACCCATAACGTCAGTAATTAAAAACTCCTGCATCGCGAAGAACAAAAAAAGCAAGGATGCCAAAAACGAAATTTAAAGCCATACTATTCGTTTTTTTATATCAACGGTACTGTGATGACTGAATGGGTTCCACAGGGTGAAACTGTAAATCAAATCTTGCATAACGCACCTGCCCATAACGCGCTGTTTGTGAAACGTTATTTAGCCGCTAGAGGCACCTCGATTGCAGCATAATGTTTAAAATAAAACTCTTTTTTATAAGCAGTCTCGTTATTTAATAGCTACTTCTCAAATCTGTTGTTTCATCCATAACAATTGGTGGTGGTTTTTTAGGGCTTAATTTTGATATTTTTCTGGTTCTCTAAGTAATTTGGAGTTTTTTGTTGTAAATTCATCAGAGTCCTCACTTTTCCCTTAGATTTTTTACTTTTGGCATGTATGCACTCAGTTTCCTTCTAACTCTCTTTGTCGGTTTCTTACACTACAGGGCCAGTTTTTTCTTTTTAGCTCATTTTTTTCATTGTATTCTTCTATCTGTCTTTGCATTGCATTTATTGCATCTGCATTTGATGAATTCTGGTTTGAAGTTCTTGGTTGGCTTCAGTTTGTTCCTTTCATGCGTTATAATAATTTATTTCTGTTTACTGCACGTGTTTAATTTTCTATTGATTTTTTGGTTGGGATGGCAAATTTAAACTGTTTCCGTTTGAGTTTTAACGAAGAAAGAAAATATTGAAACAGCAGTAAAATAGTACATCTTCCGTACCTTACAATTGCCCTATAGCAATCAAGAACAAAATTAACAAAAAAGTCAAAAATCTTACCCCTACAGAAACCACAGAATATTCTCTTCTAAATAACTACCAAAAGATAAAACAATGCAAAATGGCTACTCCCTATAAGGACACTTCAAAGCACCTACGTAAAAAGTAATGTAGACAAATCCCAAGCGTTCACAGAACATCGGACAAAGGTGTTTTGACTGCATCACTCAGATAATAGACTTGACGAAGAAAATGAACTTATCCAATCTTTTGAGGAATTTTTCAGTTCTTCTTTAAAACCAGGTAAACATTTTGCTTGATCTAGTTCTTACAAAGCTAGAAGCTAATTTTAATCCTTAAAACGCTGAGACAGCTCTAAACCACCAACTTGGTTTTTGCCAAATGCACTCCACAGTAGAACAAATTCATAGAATAGTGGAAAAAATTGATTAATCTCTCTTGGATACAGACAGTTGTGTTCAGCCGATATTGCGCAAGCATTTGATAAGGTCTGTTTACAAGTTTATTGTACAAACTACGCAACATTTAAACTGTTTCCTGATCCTAAAGTTCTACATCCACAAAAGACAATTTTTGGTAAAAGTTGAATCTGAACATTCTGAAGTCTTTCCAATGAATGCTGGCTAAAATAAGTAGAGAATTAAAACAACAAATCCAAATCAGTTCACATAACTTAGGTACACCACACGAAGAAAACTTCCTCTGTGCAATTAAACAACTTTCTACTAACTCAACAACAAGATGTGAAGTACTTTGGGCTTCACCTTGATAGAATATTAACTTGGCGAAAGCATAGTTTTACTAAGCAAAAGCAATTAAGAATGGCTCTCTAAAATATATATTGGATGCTAGGACGGATATTCAAACTTAGTCTGGAAAATAAGCTAATGGTGTACAAAGTAATATTAGAACCAATATAGACTTGTGGTATTCAGTTGTGCGTACAGTTTCAAATTCAAACATCGAAATTTGGAGCGTTTCAATCTAAAGTACTGCGTATGATACCAAACGTATAATGGTTTATTCCCAATACTGTTATCCAAAGGGATCTTAAAACTCCAACAGTCAAGGAAGAAATACAACGTTAAACGTTACAATATAATACAACCCTAATGAACTAGCAGTAAACCTAATCAAGTCGCCTAACAATAATAGACGGCTGAGAAGATTTATGCCAAATGATTTAGTGACTAGGTTTTAAACCACTAGGTAAATAGTATATGTAGTTAAGTTAGTGTATAAGTCTTAGTGTGTAAGTTGTAAGTGTAAATGCTTCAAGCTTGTTGTTACAGGTAGGTAGGTAGTGAGCATTCTTCTACAAGTCAATTCTACAGTCACAAAAATTTACCTGTACAAATTGTTAACAAAATAAATGAAGAAAATAAGCAACTCAAAGATAAAGTCGAGAAACAAAAAAGGCTAGAAAAAAGAATCTGGTGATAACGGGAGTAATGGATGAAGAAGGTGAGAGGGAGAGAGACACAATAGAAAAAATTGTAGCGGTGATGAATAACATAACAGTGGAGATGAATAAAGAAAAGATCTAGAAGATTGTAAAGTTAAGGAAATACAAGGAGGCGGGAAAGAAACCAATACTAATTACATTGGGGAAGTACAGCAATAAAGTAGAAATATTAAACAAGCCAAGAAGTTGAAAACATTGAAATGTAGATCAACGAAGACTATCCTATAGAAGTGCAAGAAAACGAAAAACTTATTCCCTAATAAAAGCGGCGAGGCAAATGGACAAAAGCCCTGATAAAATATAACAAACTAATAATTAAACGAGGTACAAGGTAAGGAAGGAAGAAATCCTGTAAAGTAACAACAGGCCCAAAGGTAGAATAGAAAAAGTAGTTAAAAGAGGATTCGAAATAGACAGTGACCACTACCTTGTGATAGCAGAAATGAAAACGAATACAGTACAAACAATCTACAAAGATGTCAAGAAAAAAACAAAAGAGCAGAGAAACAATTAGAACTTATTAGCTAGAGAATAAAGAAATAGCGCAAAGGTATAACGAATACACTGAACGGGAAACAAAAATAAGAAACAAACAACGTGGTTGTCGGAAGAAATAAATTAAACACAAATTAAAATTAAGAAAGTAAAATGGAAAAACCACATAAACAACAGAACAGGAAATAATTATAAAAATACAAAGAATAAAGAATTAAAAAGACATGAAAAGTGTAAAGCAAACCAGAAACAATTCTTCAAAGTTCTGAAAACCTTAGCAAAAAAAACACCCATATAATTGCAATAAAAAATAGAAAAGGAGAGATTTTTAGAAGTGAGACTATAGTTATGCAACGCTGAAAATAATACTTTTAAGAACTGCTTGAAATAGAAACTCAGAACGTAATAGAAGAATCAGAGGAAACAAAAGCGAAGAAACGACGAGAGTGAAATTAATATAAAAGAGTTAGTGACAGTGATTAAAGAAAAATGAGAAGGCATCTGATAATGACAGAATCACAACAGAGATGATCAAGAACATGGGAGAAAATAGACGCCAAATACTATTAAAAATATTTAATGAAGTTTGGCAAAAAGAGAAAAATACCTAGAGAATAAAAATTGGGTTAATTTTTGTCAATATTCAAAATAGGAGATGACATGGAATACCAAAATTATAGAGAAGTAACCTCTTACTGTGTACTCCAATAAAAATTTAAAAAATCATAGAAGGAAAGAAGCTGAATCAAAGTTATTGTAAGTACAAAGTCGGTTCAGAAATAGGAAAAGTATACAGCCTCATGTATTTACAATAAAGCAGATTTAAAATAGGGCTCTGGCAAGATCCAAAAGAATTCACCTAACATTTATGAATGTGGAAAAGGCATTTAACCAACTGCCGAGAGCCAAAATATAGGAGTGCTAAGGTGAGAAAACTTAAATGAGAAATTAATCAGAATCGTAAAATGTATGTACAAACATACAAGAAATAAGACAAAAGCAAGAATGCAGAGTCTGAAATTTTTCACACAAATGAGGGAGTCAGGCAGGGTGGATACTACTACTTTTCATTATCTTTATGGACCATCTAATACAAATTGCGAAGACAAGAACAAACCCGTTGTATGGGATACAGACAAATGGAAAAGGTTGTTATATGTATCTGAATATGAATTTGTAGACGATATAGCGCTGATAGCGAGGAGTGAGAACGACCTAAAAGAAAATTTGCAGGTGTAGAACGAAGTATTAATCCAAAGAAGAAGCAAATGAAAAGAAGGAAGTAAATATCAAAATAGACGAAGACAAGATAGAACAAGTGAGTAACTATCAATATCTGGGAGTAATTATAAAAAAAGGAAAACAAAGTTTAGAGTCAGCCAATAAACATCAATAAAAAGAGATAACAAGAAAAACAAAGATGAAGGTGTATAAGGCAATATTCAGACTTATACTAATCTTCGGATGTGAGTCATGTGTGCTATCATCTGACGAAGATAGAAGTAAGATAAGGGCAGTCGAGATGAAGTTTTGAGAAGAGTAAAAGGTATAACCAAATGTGATAGAATTAGAAATAAAGTAACTAGAAAAGAACTTAAGATAGAACCGGTAGAAGACTTTATTGAAAAAAAGACAGTAGGGATGGTGGGGCACCTACAAAGGATGGAGGAAAATTTGCAGACACGGATGATATAGGAATCGAAAGCAATAGGTACAAAAAGAAGAGGAAGACCAAAACTAACGTGGATGATACAATCGGAAAAATACTGAAGAAGAAGGGAAAATTGTGAGCAGAAGTCAAAAGGTTAACAGCAGATGTAAACAAATGGAAGAAATTGATATCGAACTGAATAAGTTATTGTGGTTATGGCAACTAAATGTCTAGTGAAACATAAGATTGTGAAATGATATTGTATATTATATATAGGTGGTGCTTTTCAAAACAGGTCATAGGTTAATAGTTTTAGTATCAAATGAAGCTAAAATTAGTCCGTATAGCTGTTGCTATCAGCTGAATTTCACGTTGTTTTCAAAAAATGTGTCAATAAAAATAAAAGTAAGCTTTGATAATGAAAGAAAAATAGTATTGGGTTGCCTAAACAATCAACATTCCTAAAGCTGAAAGGAAAGTTATTAATAAGCAAATAAAAGACTTTATTCCCAAAGAACAGCTTCGAATGCAATTAGACCTAAATTAAATCGGAAGGTTGCAATAAATAACCATTAAAAATTACTAATTTTTATTGATGAATTTTCAAAAAGACCGTGTAATTCAGCTGGTTTCTGATAGCGAGCGCTATGCGCAATAATTTTAGCTGCGTTTTGATACCAAAACCATTTTTTCACTAAATCCCTATGACCCGTTTTTTAAAAGCACCACCCTGTATGTATATACTTGTTCAAATTGTAAATTAAATGAGATATTAAAAAAAGAGCAAACGTAATGGTAAATTCGCAAATTTTATTGCCTGTTAATTCAACTTAAAATTTGGTTATCATTTTTTTTTGTTATTTTAAACGAGTAATAACCCCATACGTCATTCAACCTGTCAAATGTGTTTATTACTCTCTTTCGTAAAAGAACTGAGTATACATGTCGACATTATATTATTCATTATTTTTTCTTTTAGAAATACATACAAACATGTACATTATTTTACTAAAAAAATTATTTTCATACATCTATTAGGTTTTTAATATAGGATATTAAACAGACCGGCTGCTTGACATATTTGAATAATGACAGGAGGTTTTAAAATAAAATTATGCCCAAACTAGATAAAAACATTACACGCGTGTCATGATCGCATATTAAATTTGCTTTTGATCCATCCATGAGACCTTCCAGTGTGTCGTAAGATAAAATTTACGAAGTTTGTTATTTAATGATATCATTCCAATATGTAATCGAAAATACTTTAACAGGAATGAAGGTGTAATTACGTTTGCTCATTTTTAAAAATGCGTTTCGTATATTTTGGATGCAGGATTTGACTACAACTTCTACGCTTAGCTCTTATAAAAGTAGACATCAATCATTTCAATTCATGATATATTAATAGCGCGCGTCTTTCATATTGTTGCTTTTTTTGCCATGTTCCGCAATTTTTCATGAATACGATCAGCAGTTTAACAGAAGTATGAAAACACTTAATTTATGTTGGTGGAGAAAATGCTTTAAATTTGTATACTTTTATGTGTAATCTAGCAAACCGTAGTTTTAGTACTCCCTTTATTAAACTTGGCAAAAACTGCGTTAAAAACTGGACGTGAATCGTACATGAAGATGATTAATTTCAACGTTTATAATTTTTTTAAATAGATCGAGTTTCCTTTCACCTTTACATTAATATTCTTACTTTTATCATTTTAAAGCATCAGTCATTTAATATAATTTAACCCCATTCTTAGAAAATGCAAAAAAACATTTTTGAAAGATTACTTTGTTTTACTGTATACAAAAAATCAACTTAATCGCAAGAAAAAGAAAAATTAGCAAACAATTACAATTTATTTATGCAGTCTAAATGTTGGTCTTACTTATTGACTTCATAATAATTTATTTAAATTATTCATATTACATAAAAATACAATTTCATAGTATATGATATTTTCAAAGTTTCAGAATAGGGTTATTTTAAAGTTAAGTTTAAAATCTACTAACGTTTTTCTTCAATTCTGTTACAGAGTATTATTTTTTATCGTACTGATTTTCAAGTTTCTGTTAACTTTTGTATAAATCTGCATTTGAAGAACCCAGCAAGATAAATCTTAGAATATCAAATTTTGTTTGATTGTCAAATTTCAGTAACGTTATTAATGTCGGAAATTGTTTCAGTCTATTAATTAAACGTAAAACTCACGAATGAGTAATAAACGTAATTAATGTTCGAAATTAGCATAAATACTTAAATAGACTGGTGACCGATCGACAATTAACTTGAAAGTAATCGATCATAAAGAACATAAATATTTTACTATTCTGTTAGATAGTACATAATTGGTGTAATATTTTTAAAATAACTTATTAAATTCCAATTTATAAAAAAAAAAATTTCCAAAGAATTCATACTTTTTAAGACTCTTGAATGAATTAAACAATGTTGTTTGATATAGAAATAATATCATCCTGCTGAACTTTCATTGTCTTTATTTTTGATATACCCAACGTTTCAATTGTTATACTATCTGCAATCGTTATCAGGTGCATACTAACAAATTTAGAAACTACTTAAACTTATACAGGGTGTCAAACGACGTTTTGACAGTTCAATTCCTAGAAAACTGTTCATATGCATGTATGAAATTTGGCAGCTAAAAAACTGTGAAAACTAAAGCTTATATTTATTATAAAATGACTTCTGTTTTCCTGTAACAAAGGGAAAACACAACTGAACCAAACTCGGACACGTGTTTCAATAGCTAAGCTATCATCATCAGCAAACCGATACTAAATATAAAAACAATAGGAAGGTTATACAGCGTCATCCCCAAAGTCCGCACCAAACGGAAAACTTACTTATTATGGGTTTTTCGATAAAAAGTTATTCTTTATAAAAGTTTGTGCATCCCCTAAAACTAAAAATGCTACTGTACAGATATACTTGGCTTTATCGACACGAGTCTGTTATGCATTCTAAGTTATCGCTTATATAACAATTTGCATTTAAACATTCAATCGTCGTTACAGTTATCTGTTGGTATTACTTAGTTTGTTATAAACAGTATCTGCGTATCATACGAATAATTTCAAAAATCCTAATGAACCGTGATCATCATAATTCATAAGCAAACTTCTGTTTTTAAAAATTTCCAAACTTTCACAATAATCAAGTTCGTTTTTTATTATCTACCCTCTTAATTAATTCAATGTCGCCTACTCAATGGGTATTTTCAAGCATATACATGGCAACACTGCACCTATCTGAGCAATGATATTTGACATGAGCTAAGTGCTCTTTAAACAAGTTTTATTTAATAGGTTTCTTGGTTTGCCCTATACAGGGTGTTTCCTAAGTAATCTAAAATATTATATGGGCGTTTCGTTACTCAATTTTAAGACGAAAGTTCATATAAACATGTGTGATAAGTCTTGTCGTTAATGAGATACAGGGTGTTAAATTGTTTATAATAAATCAGCTCTGATTGTATTTGAAATTAATTTTTCCTGGTGACGCTACTGGTTTTCGAAAACATGATTATTCTAAGTGGCCTTTGGAATAACGTGGTTAATGCATGATGGAGCTCCTCCACATTTTTCAGTGATTGTTCGCGAGTTTTTAAATAACTTTTTCCAGACCATTGGATCGGACGAGGATCTCCACACCCGTGGCCCCCTAGATCACCGGGAAATAATCCTCTGATTTTTGTGTGTGGGGATGTTTAAAATCGCTCATTTACACAACCCCGATATTAAACGTACAAGATCTTCAAAATCGTATCATACAAGGCTGTAATGTTATTCGTAACAATCCTGGTATCTTCGAACGTATTCGGCAATCAATTAGACATCGAGCAGATGCTTGCATTTTAGCTGCAGGTGGACATTTTGAACACATGCTCTGAAATATACTATTTTTCCTTTATGTTTAACACATGTTGTTGCTTTTAATAAAATAATAAACACCCTGTATCTCATTAACGACAAGACTTATCACACATGTTTATATGAACTTTTCGTCTTAAATTGAGTGACGAAGCGCCCTATATAATATTTTAGATTACTTAGGAAACACCCTGTATATACTCGTACTTGGTTACAGTTTTTACAATTTATTTTGTATATTCCCGATTTATCACACATATCTATTGGATGTTTCGAATTGCCTAAAAGATTTTTGCAAGTTGTTACTACTAGATATTTTTTTATAATAAAATTTTTAAAATATTTTTTCCTAACGTTGTAATGTTCCTAATGTTTTACTTATGTTTATGTTTTCTAATTATGTTTGGGGCAATTGATTCCTAAAGACCATCGTATAATGTATGATTTTGTTATGACAACGGAAATGTAATAATCTGTGAATCAAAAAGTTGAAAGATGCAAGTTTATGTTGGATACTATAGTATATATATCAGCGTGTCAAAAAGTTCTAGACATATGGGAATTTTCTTTATTGTTGATTTTACGAAAAAAGTTATTCTTTATAAAGAGTTCTGCTTGATGCGCAAATAATATTACCATATACAACTTAAAATATCATGTACAGGGCGGCAAAAATACAGAAACACAGAGTTGTGTTAAGAGAGGAAGTTGTGTTGAAGGGAAGAAGAAATTTTTCGTTGAAATGTTTTAATTTACAGGGTACCATAAAGAAGCCTTTGAAAACTATTTTTTATATTTGTGTATTACTATAGTAACGAATATTGACATGTTAATCAAAAATCATTTTATATTTTTCCACTTATTAACAAAAGTTTTTGTTAGTTTCGTTGTGGTTGTAAAGTTAACGTTGCAGGAGAAAATAGAAATTGTACTTATCGTCGGAGATCACTATAAACCTATTAGGGAAGCCGCACTAATATTTAATAATAGACACCCTGACAAAATGGTATGTAGCGCCACTATAGCAAAAGTAATGAATAAATTTAAGGCTACTGGTTCCGTCGAAAATGTATTTAAGAAACAACACAACAAATGGTCCACAACAGAAGAAAAGCAACTCAATGTCATGCAAGCGGTTATCGAAGACCCAAAAATTTCTTTAAGAAAACTGCCAAAAATTTACCAGTTGACGTCACAAAGTCTACTGCTAGTAAAATTTTAAAATAAATTTTATCCATATAAACCGAAATACATTCACACGCTTCCTCCCAGAGATTTTGATTCCCGTTTCCTATTTTGCGCATGGTTCCAAGGAGAGTGTGAAGACCATCCATTTTTGCAAGAAAAATATTGTTTACGGACGAGGCCATGTTTACTTCCAACGGCGTGGTATGCTCTCAAAATTGTCGGTGGTGGAGTGACAACAATCCAAATTTTATAATCGAATACCGTAGTCAATATTCATTTAAAACCAATGTTTAGTGTGGCATTTTTAATGATCGGATCGTTGGACCATACTTTTTCCGACACACTATAAATCTGCCATTTACCTGGACTTCTTAAGAAACCAGTTGTCTGAGTTTCTTGACAAACTGCTACTAAATATGAGACGTATAATTTGGTATCAACATGATGGAGCCCCATGCCATAGTACTAACACAGTAACTAGATATTTGAATGAAGTATTTCCGCAACGTTGGATAGGCAGACGTTAAAATATTCCTTGGCCAGCCAGGTCGCCTGACATCACACGCCTAGACTTCTTTTTATGGGGCCGATTAAAAGAAATGGTGTATGGGCATAGACCTTTTCAGGATATTAACCATCTTAAAGAGTAATAACAAACTGTGTCCAAGAAATCACTCCCAATATGATACGTGAGACAGTAACAGAAATTTCAAGACGTACTATAGTTTGCATGGAAAAAGAAGGAGACATAATTTTCATATTAAACTATCTGTTTTTATTTAGATCATTGATTTTTAGATGTTTTGTAAATTGTATCTGACCTCGTTCTGTAGTCCTTAGTAAAGTTTACTTAAAACAATTTGCTTTAAAATAAAATACAACTCTGTGTTTCTATATTTTTTTGCCGCCTTGTACATGATATTTTAAGTTTTTATATGTCAATATTATTTGCGCAGCAAGCAGAACTTTTTATAAAGAATAACTGTTTTTCGTAAAATCAACAATAAAGAAAAATTTCCATATGTCTAGAACTTTTCTGGACCCGCATATATATAAGTTTCCTATTGTTTTTATTTTTAGTATCGGTTCGCTGATAACGATAGCTTAGCTATTGAAACACGTGTCCGAGTATAGTTTTCTGAGCAGTTTTGGTGTTTTCCCTTTTGTTACAGATAGACGCTGCAGTTTAAAGTTCCATTCCTTTAATCCGGTCACATGACCCAAACAAAAATTTTTAAAATGGGACAACCGGTTTAATATTACATTTTTAGATATATTACTCAAAAACAAATTCAACGATACTACACTTGTCAACATTTTATTGTGCAGTAATGATAATAATTGCAATTGTTTCAAATAGTAGCTACCAAGAATATCCTATTTTATTAAAAAACGCAAATGTTCAAATTGATGACCATGTATGTATGACCATGTTCAAACCTTGTCTTATTTTATCCCTAAATCGTCTAAATCAGTCGGGGGTGTGACATAAACTAGACCTTTAAGTGGCCCCAAAGAAAGAAATTTAAGGAGAACGGGGTAATCACAGAATCCCACCATTTCAACAAATCCATTTTTCAGGAAATGTATTATCAAGATATTCTCTAACTGGCCCAAAAAGTGAGGATATGCTCCATCTTGCTGTCACCACATTGTTTGCCTGTCTGGTAAGGGAATATCATCAAGTAATTCTGGTAGAGTGTTTTGAACAAAATTTAAGTATTTTTGCCCGGTTAATGTTCCTTCATAAAATAGGAACAAATAAACCGCACCAAACATTGATTCGTAATATTGTTTGAAAATTGGTTTTGCGCACCCACTTTGGATTCTCCTGTGATCAATAATGACAATTACGGCGATTAACAATACCATTGTTATGAAATCTACTTTCACAACTCCATAATATTTTTTTCAAAAAAAGAAGGGTCATCATTACTTTGTACTAACATTTCTGCAATAAGATTTAATCTTCTTTCAGGATCTGTAGGAACTAAAACGTATGTTAAATGTATTTTATGAGGATGGTACTTGTAATTTTTAACACTCTTTGTATTGAACTTCTACTTATTTGTAATTTTGTTCAAGAAATCGTATTTAGGTGTGTGGATTTACCTGACAATACGCCAAAATATTGTCATCTGTCTGAGTGGTCTTTCGACGAGGAACTTAATTTTACCGCTTAGAAAAGAACCTTAGCTTTGGTTCGAAGTAGACAAAAAATATTGTTGCTTGAAGTAGCAATACGTAACTTCAA